>ML993865.1:0-148551 GCA_010093945.1 Delitschia confertaspora ATCC 74209
CATATGCTACTCATGGTAAAAATGTTCCACCAGCCAAATTGTTCCAGTACTAAATATGACTACATGTTTAAGCAAAAAATGCCTGAAGTATTATTGTATTTAATAAAAGCAATTGCAATAATCAATAAGGATAAGTCATACTTTTTGCTCTATCTGTTTAGATTTGTGCACCAATTCAACGTCCTTTATACTTTTGAAGCGCTTATAAGGCGATTCTACGAAGTCCAACAACAACTGAGCAACTTCAACAGACTCTGATTTTTGAAAAAATATCTCCGCATATACCACCCGTCCCTACTTTCCACACAAGCCGCCCAAATCCGAACATTCAACCACGACCATCTCCCAACCCAAAAACAAAAAAGAAAGCCCGACGTGGGGGTCGAACCCACAACCTTGAGATACCGAAATCCAATCGTTTGTAAGAGAACGGGAGGCTTAAGAGTCTCACGCTCTACCGATTGAGCTAGCCGGGCTGATTCAGTGAACTGATGAAAATTATTTAAATAAATATTTTTATAAAGCCAAATAAAAAACCATGACTAACGAAGTGGGCTGTCTAAAAGAAGAGTCTGGATTCCGGATGCTGGCGGAGTTTGATTTTTTCAGACAGTGGGGATAGTGTCAACAAATAGATTCTACAACAACATCTCCAACATCAAACGAGTAAGGCTGGCTGGCGCAATGGTAGCGCGCACCCCTCCTAAGGGTGAGGCTGTCGGTTCGAGTCCGACGTCGGTCGCTCTATACTGAGTTGGTATATTACTGTGTCTCAGTTTCAATTCTCTTCTTTTTGGCAATTTTTAGGTCGTGAAGTAGATAGAGATCATGCATCCTGCAATATGAGAATTGTCGGAATAGAAATAAACATCAGGCACCCAGTAATCCCTGCTCGCTCACTCTCTCTCTTTGTATATATGCTGCAGGCGACATTGAGCCGTTCTTTGAGCTTCAATTTGTAACAAACTTACAGGAACACAAATTCATTAGTTACATACCTAACCTCTCTTTATCTGTCGGGCTTGCGTACTAATATAACCAATTTTAGGATTTTGGAGTGCGGACGAATTGTGGCATGGTCTGGAGACGTTATATCATCTTATAAGTATGTAATAGTATGATGTGGTAACTTCTCGCTTTGTCTTATCAGAAGTCAAAAAGGAGAGGTTTGCAAGCATATGAGCTTCACCGCGCGATCTCCAATCTTCGGACATAAGACTATCTATACCAAAACTCAAGGCTGTGTCTCTACGCTCCTAAATTATGCAGAAGTGTTTTTCTCTAGGAAAAAAAACAAAGTGTATGCCCTCAAAATCTCTAAGCATCTCCCAATCCTGCTAAAGAATGAAATTAAATACCCCCTCCTCTATCTAGAGCACGCAAAAAAAGAAAGAAAAAGAAATCGAGCATATTTCAGGTCGTACCCGGGATCGAACCGGGGTCGTTGGAAAACTCTGAGGCAAGGCAGAATCAGAATCCAATGTGCTACCGCTACACCATACAACCGGTAATCGTATTGTTTCGATGAAATAATTTTTTATAAAAATATATTAATAACTTTACAACAAACACAGGCTGAAGGACACGAAATTAAGGAGAAGATGAGAGTTTGTGCGCGGTGGGGTGTTGTGGAGCTTACATTTGGTGCCGTTTAACCGATGAATTGGCAGTAAGAGCTCCGGAGGTGCTCGCAGTTGAACACCATCAGGAACGCACCACACTCTGTATAGGTTTTACGCTCTAGAACACACCTTGATTTCAGAGTAACTGGGATATGTAGCGAAGATCTCTGCCAACTTCAGTCGAAATCTATTTCTGAGAAGTCAATGGCACTGATAGATTTCTCCGCATTTCATTTATGTCTATCGAGAAGTCTTACCTACTTTGTATTTCAGAGAACGATACAAGGGATTGAAAGCATTTTGCTTTCTCTCTTTTATTATCTTAGATGATATTTTCTGATCTTTCTGTTGGCTCTCCTTTCATGTGTCCTTAATTCTTTGATTCTTATAGCTTAGGTTTTAAATCTCTCAACTATGCTTGAGAAAGCAGCTCTCTCTACATACAACGCTTTCCTCCCCCTCCTATGCTATACCAAGTTCTCTATTCTGCCCTCCCCTAAAAAATCTTAATATCGTACATTCGAGGAGACATAGCACAATCAAATTGGTGTTGGAGCTGGCTATATTTAAAATTGAGCGTAATCTTGGTTCTAATTTGAATATAGAGAAGGACTGGTATCTAACAAATAGATATAGAGAAGAGTGGAGGTAATCCTTAAAAAAGGTATAGTCGTATCTAGGAAAGAAGGATCTGTATTCTTTGAACTGTAACATGTATATATCTCTGCTTCTATATGCCCATTCTGCACTTCACGTCTCTAGCGTCTTAAAATTACCCCTTACCAAATATGTCAGTTAATATCATTTATCTCCAAAATCATATTCTATAACAACATCCAAAACCATATTCCTAAACATAAGAGCATCTTCCACCACACGACCTCCACATACATTTTCACACCCGCACTCTGTGGCACATTGCCGGTCCCAGGCCCTCCTAAATACCAAGACCCGATATCCGTCAATTTTCCGTATTTTGTTAGCATGGCGGCGTTGGGCCCGATATTGGAGACGGAGGAGCGGAAGCTGCCGAAGTAGGAGTAGTGGGTTATGTTCCTAGGAGTGCGTTAGTTGAGATGCATATACAGTGGGGCTGTAAGATGTCCCAGAGAAGTAAGAACGGAAAGCAGGACGAAGTTATGGTAGCAGTAAGGAAAAATGGGAGACCATTAGAGGTGGAAGAGATGGTAGGGGAAGAAGGAAGGTAAATAAGAAGTGAAAGTGGGGTTAGAGGAGAGGGTAGAAAAATATATCTCTAAGCGTTAAGAATAATAAGCAGACGTAACATAAAGAACAATGAAAGATAAAACAAAGACGAATCTACTTTTTATCTATCATGTTCCGTGAAACCATATAGCAAAGCGAAATATGTGGAAAAGTACACTTACACCATTCCGTCCATCCACCGCAAACTCGTATTAAACTGCTCCTGCAGCCCCCTCAACCCCTCCCTCCCCCTCTCCACCCCATTTCCCACAAACCCAAACTCCGTAACCCACACCCCCTTCCCCGGCCACCGTTCCATAACCTGCCCAACGTGGCTCGCCAACCCTTCGAAATTGCCATACCAGTGTACAGGCATGAAATCGAAGTCGCATTCCCCGTTGCACTCGGAGAAGAAGTCATCTAACCACTGGAGGCCGCGCGAAGAACCGGTTACGGCGGGCGCGCCGACTTTGACGCCGAGATCGCGGAGGGGAGAGATTTGGGCCTTCCAGGATTTGGCTGCTAGGCTCGGTTCTATATCACTGCCGCCGGTTGCGTGGTCACCGTCTGGTTCATTGAAGGAGAGGACGTGTTCGATTTCCGCGCCATGATTAAGTTGTTGCTTGACAGAATCGAGGAACGGTGTCTCTCTATCATCGTCGGATGCTCCCCATAACATAGGCACAAAGCTGAGATGTGACCGGGAGAGTGATGGGGAAGGAACAAAGCCATAGTTATAATACCATGTCAGGCTTGAGCTGGGCGCGGTCCAGAATTGGTCGTCTGAGGGATGATTGGAGGAGGGGATGTGGATAAGTCCGCGTTTTGGGGAGGTGGTGGCGGTTGTAAGACAGGAGAGGAGGAGGATGGGCAGAGGGAGCAGAGGGAGCATGACTGCGGTTGGGTTGGAGAGATAGGGTGGTGTGCTGCGTATATTGCGTACACAGTTTGAGAAAAAAGGATAGGGATTATACCAGAGAATTGAATGCAGAAGGTAGAAGATTAGGAATGCAGATCTGGATGACAGAAGTTTGGGTTCCAGATGTTGAACGGTATTACTGGCGATGGGAAGTCGACGACATATCTGAGATGGGTATCAAAAAAATAAAATTGAAAAGGATAGGCAAGGAGCAATTTCAAGAAAAATAGAAATAGAGACAGAATCTCTGGACCAAAAACTAAAAGGAGAGATCCCCTTAATAGTCCAGAATCAATCAACCAGCCTGAGTGCAGCCACCCGATGGAAGGCTGAGATGGAGGCGTTTTTCAGTTATCGCGAACTCGAAGAAGGAAAAGAGAGTCGAAGATGTGAGATGCAGGAACTGTCCACGAAAATTGAGAAATGTGCGGACGAGCTTTTTCTGTTTTTTTTTTCTCCAGCTAGTTAAGAGTGCAGAATGTTGTCGTGAAAGGTGCATGCAGATATCGACCATTACGTCATTGCTAAGGTACGGAGTACGAACTCGGTAAGACGTCTTTCGTTCTGAGGTTCAACGTGTTAATGCTGTAGGAAGCCTCAGTATTAAATATTACATATTCGAGTCGTCTGACTATCAATTGGCCAAACTTGAGAGGTTGAAGTTACTTTTTGGAATTTTATTCTGCCTTTATTCTGCCCTACGCAATATCGAACCTCAAAGCTGAGGCACTTGTACATGTAATAGCATATAAAGCTCATAATATCTTCTGCAGTGCATGTATACGCGTTCACCATTGTTTCTCTAAACCCTTAACCTATGCAGATGCGAGACCAGCCTCAATTCGTCCCTCTGCCCTGCTCGCCTTTCCGGAACCAAGCCCAGAAAGACGTACAAGTAACGCTGACCCAGAGATCTTCACCTGCTCGCCACCAAGCTCAACCGTCTGCGTAAGACTCAGAGTTGCTCCATCATCGGCTATCATAGCGCAGTTAGCATACATATTCCCCCACACGCATCCATACAGAACACTTCTGCTACGACTTCGGAAAGTATAGACTTGACTTACACCATGGTGCCCCCCACGTATACGAAAAGCCCGCATCACAATTCCTGTATGTCTGACCATGATAGTACGTTTCCCTGCACGTGCTCGTAAAGTTGGACGCGTGACCCGGGTTCGAATATGTTGCTACGACGGTCTCTGATGATCCCGCGGCGAAGCCTTCGGAGGTGTAGACGGCGTACCAGTAACCGTAGTCGACTGTGCCCTCCTGGCGAGGGATGAGGGAAGGCGCTGCGCTGGCGGCGCTGGCGAGAGCGATGAGAGAGAGGAGAGTAGGGCGCATTTTGGGGGATGAACTTGTTGAGGTTGGGGTTCTGTGAATGTGGGCATGAGATAGAAGTATTGAAGAGGTAACGGGGCAATACTTATACAATTCCAATTCTAGGCTACAGTACTCTGTGAGGACACTCAGTAATTACGGCCATGCGGACTAATTTCTACATTGGGCCAAAGTACCTAGGGGTTGCCAAATGTGAATCTAGGATTTGCGCCAGATTGCACATACAATACGGATTCACTTCTGGCAATCCGAAGTGGGATTCAGGAGGAACGGAAAAGCTCACCCATTTAGGAAGCCCGAATATATTCCTTGAAATGCTCGTAATATTACTGGCGAATTAGATGTGGCTTAGCCCTGCTAGCGAGGCGCGAAATGCAGCGTAAGGCTGCAGTCTCACTTATACGAGAAAATATGGGAACTTGTGTAAGCAAACGGCCTCTTAAGGCCGAGTTTGTTGATTCTAGGAGGGAGAAAGAGCGATGTACAGTATCAGAGGAAAGGGGAGTATCGCTGGATTGATCATTGAAAAGCCATTTAGGCCTCGTTTTTCTCTTTTTGCAGAATTAGCAAGTATGCTGGAATTTCCGCACCTGGAAATGACCTAAGCTTTCACAGATGTGTGGGAGGTTATGGCGCATGGGTCTTCGCCCACATTCACTCTCAGATGACTAAGTTCCTGACTGAGCCTTAGTGTCTCTGTATATAAAACTTCCCCACGTAGATCTAATACAACAAAGTTTCCCTCCAGCAACGTGAACAGCTATAGCCTGCTACCAGAATTCAGATAATCGGCTGCTGGGTGCTGAAGACTTGTGTTCAGAGGTCTTTGACCCTCAAGGAAGTGCGTTGTAGATTCAAGTTCCGAGATTCCCTATACGCGGGAGGCGCTCTCCAGCTAATGGTGAGCACCTACTTATAGATTAGCGCCTATACAACCCCACACCGTAAGCTAACTCCAGGCTATAGAACCACAAATTCCAAAGCAACCAGACAACCGAACATAGTACCGCTTAATAAAAGGAGCAAAGAAGTCGAGATACACACCGATTCCCGTGTTAGAATCCGTAGTACCCTAGACTTTGACCGTCAAGGCCACGTGCACTTTCCGAATACCAATGATTTCGCCTGTGTGGTTAAGTGCCAGATGCAATTCCATAATGCGACCAAGTCAGCGCACACTCGGACTCCCTCTCACAGGCAAAGTCTAGCCTTCACCTCCTTTTGCAACGGACTGAAAATGTTCGCTCATCTTTTAACAACTTCCCCACCTCCTTTCTCCTTACCTCCTCAACACAAATTATTGCCTGTCGAGTCCCCTTCCCATCGCCTCATCGCTTCCCGTTAGCCATAGCTCCCTCGTAAAGCCAGCAGCATAACAACATGCCACCCCAACAGCACCGCTCGTCACACACTGGTCAGATCAACGTTTCAGGGCCTTGGCGTGAAGGGTGGGTGTGTGTGAATATCAGTTATTGCGTCATCAATCCATTACGTACGTGTTCAGACCAGCAAGATGTAATCTGTTAAATGTGTTAATACTGTTAAAAGCTCAGGTATTAAAATACTAGATATGCGGCTCATCTCACTATCAATTCGCCAAAGACCATCAAGATTGAGTTTATATCAAGAATACTATTTCCGCCTATGCAATATCGAATCCAAGCGCCTGCCTCAGGCATCGCGCATATGCAATTATAATCTATACCCATAAAGGCGGACGGACTCAAAAAGGAAAAAGGATCGTATGTCGTTTGGACAAGAAGGCAAGCATAAATATACCTTCTAGTCGTTGGTATCTGATTTCCTCTCGAACTCAGGACAAAAATAAAAACGCTCAAAAACAAATCTGCCCACCGCATGTAAGATAAATCTAACAGTGACATATACAATACCCAGGAGACGTTCCTCCTTATTTACAATGCCAAATGGCTTTTCCGCCTCACAACTAGAACGCCTGTGCCCGATAACCCTGCGGCGGCACACCCAAATCCACCGACGGTAATTTCGGCGCCCTCGACGCTGGCGGGCTATGACTCCTCTCTTGACTCCGGCCATCAAAGGAAGCTGCGTGGCTGAGTAGAGGAGCTTGGTATTCTCGTCCACTCTGGTAGGCGGTCGGCTGCTCGGTAAGTGGAATGCGGTCGTAGCCGCGGGGCGCAAAGGGCTTAGGTAGAGTGGAGGCGCGCTTGTATTCCGTTGGATCCATGAGGAGGGAGTTGCGGGCATCGAGAGGAGTGAGATTGTCAAGATCGCGCATTTTCTCTGTAAGCATATCAGTAAGCCACTTCATAACTAGCGTATTTCTTGGTAAGACTTACCAGCCTCCTTCCTCTTCCTGCGATGCGGGTTGTCCTTGCAGCAAATGATAATAGCGTTAACCGCAATCAAAATAGCGAGCAGCCCGGTCAGAACAGCCTGCATGACAACCAACACCAGACCAGTAACGGTCTTTGTCGTCTGTGCAACGCCCAGCTCTTCAACGAAAACCAAGATGCAGACCACAGACAACACGCGGACGACCTGGATGCCGATGTTGATCCAGATTCCGGACTTTAGTGAGAACGGACGGGTCCAGAGGAGAAGAACGAGCATCAACGACTCAATGATGAGCTGGCCAGCCGTTTGGGCGAGACCGTGACCGTCAGCACCGGCAATAACGCACCCCTTGGCAAACATATAAACGATAGCGGGGACGAAGACCCACCAGTAGCTCTTCTTGTAGTTCTCATAGAAGTGGCTGTACTTTCTCCAGACTTCCTTGTCATCGTAAAGCGCGGATGAATTGCCCTCTAGCTTCTTATACCGGTTGGCAATGCTGTAGATCTTCCAGGTAAAAAAGGCCAGGAGTGCGGTAAACATTCCCAGAGTGATTCCAGCAAGAAGTTTGGCTGCCCACGAATCGCCATTCTTGAACTGATAGACACAGTATAAGACCCAGATGCCGTACACAAGCAAAATCAAGTTAGTGATGGTTTTTGCAAGAATCCACCAGTACCGTTTGCGAAAGTTTGTGAGGCGGTTAGGGAAGGATCCAAATAGGGCCCAGGTTTCCAGGATGACCTTGAACAGCAGGATTGCAACGGTGATAGCTGCAATAATAATGGCGAAGATGAGAAGAACGGTCATAAAGGTATTTCCATCGGGGATTGTGAGCTCCTCTACGTAGCCTTGGACGCCCTTGACCACATGCATGATTTTGTTGTCGTCGGCAGTTGAATTGGCGGCAGTTCCATTGATCGATGTCTCAACCTCACGAGCAAAAAGAAGGTAAGTGTCGAGGCCGCGCTTCGTGATATTGCTGCTGACGCTGCTAGGGGTCATGTGGACCAGAGTAGCATTCTTCAAGTATTCCACACTGTTTTCCGTAAGGTTTCCGCCCGTTCTGGCACGGAAATTGTCAATCGTCCGCTGCATGCCGTCCCAGGGAATCAGACCACCGCTAAAGGCAAAGTTCTTTGCGAAGCTCTGGTAAACGCTCGGATATTGCACACTCATCATTCCGTTCATAGCCATGGACTGGAACCAGCTCATTACGTCGATAAATGTCGGGCTAGACGTGGGAGCACCAGCTTGGCCAGCACCTGCAAGCGCAGAAAGGCCGGAGACGGCAAGGGCCGCACCAGCAATACCAGCCGCAACATAGGACACCGAGGGCACGTTGAAGGACTTTCCGTTATTGACTGTTGAGGTGATACATGCCAGCTGTCTGTTATCGTCGATCGCTTTGAGTTGCATAGTCGCTTCTCCGTCCAGATCGGGGATGGTAAATGCAATGGACGGGATCATGGATATGAAGCTGTCTGGTATGGTCTGGTCACCTTTAGCGGCAAAGTCACCCTTCGGAACTGTGGTTTGTTAGAGCCCGTTGTGCAGTTTGACGTGGATATACATGCCTGGACATAACTGATCCACCTTGGAGCCCTCCTCGCAAGGGTTGAACTCGTTCTTGTACACCTCTTTTCCATATGCATTAACAATCAATGTCGCCATGACTTTCTGTTCTTTCTGGCTGGATCCTGCGACATCGAACACAATTTTCTTCGTATTTCGGTCGAATTGGATGTCCAATTTCTTTACTTGGATGTCGGAGTCCGGTTGACATGAGATGAATCCGTTTGTTTTGAGGACATCGGCACCAAGAACACCAAGAGGAGCGGAGGCGAGCAGTAAGAACGGTAGAAGCATCGTGGAGTATGTGCTGTGGGCTCTCATTTTGAGATCATGAGCCCGCCCAGAGGCGAATTAACCGGGAGGTATTGTCGACGGTCGATGGCAGGGACGCGATGGTCGTAAAGTAAGGAGTCGGAAGCCTGGACCGGCAGATGATGAGATTCTTCAGATACAGTAAAGGAAAACTCGGATTAAAGATTCTAAATGGCGTAGGATCAACCTCTGGCCGCGTAATAGGGAGTAAGACGAAGTGGTGAATGCTCTGAAGAGATGGAGGTAAGGAGACGGTGAGAGACAGAGGATATGAGACTGAGGGAAACGAAGGTGAAACGAGAGGACAAACGACGAAGCGCCGAATGAATTGGTTTGAGGTGAGTGAATGGTGGTGATGAAGTGTATGAGAGATGTGGGAAAGGGAGCGACCAGCAGGTTTCAGCCACGGCCCAAGGGTCTCGGCAAGTTATTAGTAGGGGAGAGCGTTCCCGCCTGGCGTACCGTCGGCCAACGGTGCGACCTGAAGGGGGAAGGATTCGTAATTTTCTCTGGGATCGACTGGGGTAGTGGGCAGCAAGTGCACAGCTTTTGTGCAAGATTGCAGCGACAATGAAAAGTTCTAGAGGAGTCGAGAAAATCGCGACAATTCGGTCCACTGTTATAGAGAGATTCGCTGATTATGATATCGCATGTTTTTACTTTCTGCTCTTTCAGCGCTCCTCTTTGCCACAAGCCACGACGGGAAGGGCACCAGTTGTCAGTCATGCGCCTCGCTCATCACCGGCTGGAGAATGCAACCTGCTCCAAAATAGCCACGCAAGCAAAACGCTAGTTGGACATGACTGACCTCGCCGTGAGTGGCGTCCGAAGTGTTGGGAACTGATAAAAAGAGTTGCACATCCACAATCCGATGCTGAGAGTTTCCAAGCTAACTGCGGAGTTGTACTCCGTTTGCTGCCTCTTTCGAGAGTACTCCATCTCTTTTGCCATTTCTCTTCAACCTTCTGACTCTTCGGCCCATGTAGACTCCTGATCAGTATCTTTAGTCATTGAGCGGTTCTTCCGGAGCAGTCAGCGGTTGTGGTCACATCGTTCGCGCAGCGCTGAACACCCACCACGGGCACCTCTGGGCAGCTTGGCGTGGCTGTGCAGCCCAAAAATAGGCTTTGTAAAAGTATGGCAAAGCTGTCCCAACCAGTCAATGCGACATCTGGGTCCTCTGGACGATATCGTTTTGTCGACAGAATTAGGTGCTGGAAAGGAAGTGTTTGTGAGATGTACAGTTTGAAATACGTTATGCCTAGAGATGTATTAATGATGCGATGTTGCGGCGACGAACCAGGAACCCGCGACCGTCCTCCCGTAACACGTTTTCCACCACAGCAGTACTCCGTACCATATCAATATTTTTAAGACGAAGTTGAAGAAAAGGGAGGCATCTTTCCAAGGTTAGGTCACTCTTAATTGCTCTTATAAAGAGTTAACTTCATCCTCCTCTCGAATCTCTAATTCATCTTTTCACCCCAAATCTCCAAGTATCCTTTTCAATTCGCATAACTCGTATGTCTCAGGTCACGAAATCCTTCAAACTTATTCAATACAGCCATCCAATACATTGCTTCAACGGTAAGATGTCATTAGAAGCTGCAGATCTTTCAGCTTGCTATAATAGAGCGTCTTTTACTCCAACATACAGACTACCGTCCATGCTCAAAACTCCTTCCAAACAACCTTTTTTTTTTGAAGCCCGCCTGACTTGTTCATGTCTTGCAGTATGCAGTATGCAGTATGCAGTCTTCAGAATATAATGATTGGTTCCATTAAATATTGTCCCTATAGTCGTTCAATAGTTATCGCATGTCCGCAAGTCATGTACAGTTTGCTGCTACTCATAACTTCAGAAAGGACTAACGGTCCCTTGAGATATGAAGTCTTACAATACTACCGGTCCAGGACGTTCGCAAACAAGGAACGGATCAATACTCCCGCCCAATTCTTCTCATTCTCGTCTGAATCTTCCTCGTCATCTACCGGTCGGTGGTCATACTCGAACTCGAATCCATCTTGTTTGGCAATAAACTCAATACCAGAAGCATGAATGTCTGCCCAACCCGTTTCCCTTTGGGTCTGCCATCCGGGACGGATCAACATCCCCCCTTATCAATGATTCGAATTCAGTATTGAGAGTTCCAGTCTTTCATATTCATGTAAGGACCCGAGCACTCCACATCATAGGTGGCCGCCTCTTCATCACCATAATAGAAAGGCCTGAGAAACTCAAGAGACCGGTGATGTTCCCGCAAAGCTGTCGCAATGACCCCGAAGCCCAGCGAAGCTTCAAAGGGACCTGGAACGTCGCACCTCACGTAAATTGCAAACCGTCATTGTAGAGTGCATACTGAAAGGATTTGCGCTTCCGGTAGGAGAGGATCAACATCCTGAGAACCTCTGCGTCAGCACAACAATGGTTTAGGTGGAGATCTTCAACGGCTGAAGTTCCTTTTGATAGGCTGTTGATATCGCTAATAGAAAGTCCTCCTATACCTTCAAGAGGGAGCTGCCGCAGTGATAAGTAGAACAGTAAGGGTATCACTTCAGCGAGGGGCGTGAGCCCATCGGTACGTAAGTCCATCAACTAAGATTTTCAAACCGGCGACCACACCAGAACCAGATCGGCTCTAACCATGGCTGAGGCTGAGAATTGTCGAAGAAATCTCCTGTGACGACCAAACGTTCGATGTTTGGAACATACACAAAAAGGGCAGCCAGTAAGCCGTTGCCTCTTTGGAGACCACATCAGGTCGAAAAGAGCTGGCAAGTCCAACCGCAAAGGGGGTACTGATTCTTCTCAATTGCTTTTGAACAACTGTGTCTAGAGTTGTATAGTTCGGGGTTTCCCTAAGGTGTCGCCGTGGAAAGGAACTATAGCCGCGGTGGAGTAGCAGAGTCACAAGACGGTTGAAGTGACGCTTGACAGGCAGAGTTTAGAAAGGCCGTCAGCATTTGGCACATAGGGAGCCATCCGAAATAGCCGGTAAACAGTCGGTATCTTGGCATCCACCGATAATCGATTATTATTAGGAGTAGTTCATCTGGCGAACGATTCCAAAAGTCCCTGGGCTATTATTGCACGTCGGGAGTTCATTCGATCGAGCAGTGAGCCGCGTAGACGGCACTCAGGATGGAGGTGAGAAGGAGAGGATGGTCTTCGGTCGTTTCAACGACATGGCAGAGCCTGTCATTCTGACCTGAGAGATGAGTTTGTGACTGTCGATGATTGAACTGAGAGGAAGCGAAGAAGCAGATGGGTAGATATCATCAAAGGTCGACATGTAAAGGAGACGCGAACTGAGGCTTGGCAAAACGCGTTCTGTCGTCTCACTCACGTGATCTTTTTCGGATGTAAGTCCAGTTACGGAGTTAAAAGGTCCAGCTTTAGCTACAAGCCCCGCTGTCGTCATGATTTATCCAAAATGCCCCGCTTCAATTATCAATCAATCATATTCTATTCAGAAAGATACCTAGGTAAAACTTAGACTCTATAATTCCTATATCCCCCAGACAGGTCTCTTAAAATTGGAAACTGGACTTCTCTCAAATCTTCCGCACTCAATTGAATCATCTATTCCATTGTGATCCCATCTGTTAGATATCTATCAATAACTCACGATGCCTGAAACCATGAGAGCAGTAGACATCAAAGGCGGCAAAGGCCCTGTCTCCTCCCTTCACATCACCGACATCCCCAAGCCTTCAATCAGCGGCAACCAAGCTCTCGTAAAGATAAAAGCCTTCGGCCTGAACCGAATGGATCTACTCCAACGCGAAGGCCAGTATCCCGTCCCACCAGGAGCCCCCAAGACCCTCGGAGTGGAATTCAGCGGGATTATAGAAGAGGTGGGAGCCAAGCCAGAAGGAGGCTTTAAGAAGGGCGACGAAGTTTTTGGCTTAGCCTACGGCGGCGCATACGCAGAATATATTGCCGTTTCCACAAAGATGCTCGTCCACAAGCCCAAGGAATTGACTTGGGAGCAATGTGCAGGTATTCCAGAGACCTGGATAACCGCAACCCAAGCCCTCTACCTAATCTCTAAGTTCCAACCCGGAAAATCCATCCTTTGGCACGCCGGCGCATCCTCCGTCTCTATCGCCGGCATCCAGCTCTCCGTCGCCGACAAAGCCTCTGCCGTCTTCGCAACCGCGCGTCAAGACGAAAAGTGTGAGTTCGTAACCAAGCACCTAGGTGCCACTGCATGCTTCAACACCAAGAAGAGCACTTGGGTCGACGAGGTGAAAAAAGCGACGGATGGAAAGGGTGTAGATATCATCATCGACTTCATCGGCGCCCAGTACTTCCAGGACAATTTGAATGCCATCGCCAAAGACGGCGTCATCGTGAACCTGGGCTTCATGGGCGGTACCAAGTTGCCCGAAGGAACAGATATCAGCGCGTTTGTAATCAAGCGATGCACCTATGTCGGCAGCGCACTGAGAAGTAGGGACGAGGAATATCAGGGCCAGTTGCGAGATCAGCTGGTTGAGCATGCGCTGCCCAGATTTGTGGATGGGCGGTTCAAGATTTTTGTCGAGAAGGTGTTGGCCTGGGAAGATATTCAGGAGGCACACAAGATGCTAGAGGAGAATCGGACTAAGGGCAAGGTTATTTGCACGATTTCGTAAAGTGTGACACTAAATGATTAGTCGAAGGGGCAGAGCATTTAGAAATGCATACACAAAGTGGATATTATTTTAGGTATAACATCTGAGGTGATACCTACATTCTCTGCATCGATGGTGGTCGCTTGCTGTCAAAGAGAATATCGCATTTGTTGATTGTGTACAACCTCCTAGAGCCTCATCTTACTGCAACGCTTATTACATAAACTCCCTTCAGACTCCCAAACGACCCGAAATCAGCCTAGTGAACGAACAAACTGTCCGAGCCAATTTCGTACTGCTTCAGCATCTCCGTCAACCTGCGGCACTCTTGCGAGTAATTGATAGGGTACATGCCCAGCACAGCGTATCGGATCCTACATAGCATTAGTACAATAACAACCAAAACATCAACAATAACTTACCTCGGCGAATCGTTATACACCTCCATACTGGCCTTAACCTTAAAGCTGAACTGCTTGCATGTGGCATCCTGCAGCGCATCATCAAACGTATGCGTCCCGTTCTGCTCGTCTTGAAGTTTCAACTCCTGAAGCTGGTCTGCGGACATTCCCATGATACCACGGCCTTGCTTGTCAAAGCAGCTCAACCACATCTGGCCGGTGTGGTCGGCCACATTGACTTGCATGATGTATCGATATTCTGGCTTAGGCCACTTCTTCTGGCATTTTTCGCACCACCATTCTCCAGGGTTCTCCTCGAGAACCTTCTTGCTACAGCCTTCGCTCTGACAGGCCGGGTAGGAGAGTGTCGCGTTGTTGTGCTTGATATAGACCGTCGATGCTTTCACGTCAAAGATTGAGGGCTGATCCGCCGTTAATCCCACCTCTTCTTCCAGAATTTGGGATATTAATTTATAAGTTTTGGGACCGCCGCCGCTATTCCCGGCCATACTGGCGAGCGAATTGAACTGGGCGCCACTGTTCCTATCATACCAGCCTTTGAGCTGATGAGCCTCTTCGATATCAGGATCTATCGTCATAGATCCTGAACTCAACAGACTTAGGCTTCTAACGCCAAAGTCTGAGACCTTTACACCTTTGAAGGCAATGACTGATTCCAGCGGGGCGTCAAAGTTCGTCGCAGTCTTCCCCCAGATTGTGAGTCGGACATTAGTCTGGGTATCGTCCGCAAGAACCAATTCTCGCTTGTCGAAGTCTTTGTTCGTTTTTTGTGAGGTTATCGTCGCCACCTCCCCAACCTCCTTGAGGATGCCGATGGTATCAATCGTGGTGTCTTTTTCCACTGAAGGAAGTTCCCCAATCTTGGTAAAGCTGTATCGGACTTTCGGTGCATTGGATTGATCTTCGGCCTATGCAATGTAATCAGTATTATTCCGCCGCAATTTGGGAAGGTACGCACCTTTTCAACCTCTGTATCTTTTTCAAACGTCAATTCATAGTCATTCGGCAAGTTCGAGAATTGCTTCTTCGCGAATGTTACGCGGCAAGGTGTAGAGATATAGTAAATCGAATCCACCTGAAACATGTCATACAGCCTGTCACAAGCCTCAGTGAAGCCAGTAGCCCTTATCTCGCCAGTCTCATCAAGCAAGTTTACACTGAAGAGCTTCCCTTCTCCGTTTTTGTTGTGCCAAGTTTTGATATCTGACTTGAATGTGCACCGGACACGGATCGTCCATTTGTGCGCGTATGGGGATAATGATTCGATCGGATAAAGGTTCGGGTACGCCGATGAAGATGGCTTCGCGGTGTGTGATGGTAAAGCGCGCTGTGGTGGCTGGGGTTGTGGGGCGGGCTTGTTTCCGTAGAAACCGTCTCCAGAGATGGCTGCTGGCTGCGGCTTCACATCAGGCTTCATATCAAGTGCTACAGGATTGCCAATCTTCTCATGTTCACCGTAGTGATCAAGCACTTCCAAGTCCAGAATGATCAGAATCCTAATCCGTCAACGCACGTCAACCGACTCGGCACTGGGGACATACATCTTCTCTTTAACCAGTTGAGGGTTAAATTTCAATAATCGCACAATCGAACCCTTTTTCAGTTTCCCAGATGTCACAAGATCGTTGGCGGCTGTTGCTAGCATGGTCTGGATGAAATTCCGCATATCGCTCAGGACAATGCGGAACCGTGGTTGCGCGCTCTGGTCTCCGGCTTTGGGTTCGATGGTCTTTAACTGAACGCATTGCATAACCGGGTGGTCGATTGTTGATCCATTCGGGTCAAAAATAGCCCTATGATGGAAGGTTAACGTCTGTTCTGCCCTCACATTGATACGCAACATAAGTACCTGATAGAGCCTTGGGTAATCGCTTGCTCGGCCATGGCTGTTCTCGCAATGTAGTCTCAGAATATGGTGTCGTAAAGTAGGGTACAGGCGTGGTTTGGCAACTTTGTAGAAGAAGTCGGTGTTGAGGTGAGTAGAGAGGTCGGGCAGCAGAACGCGTCGCGCGTCTGATCACGTTTAGACGATCACGTGAAATGCGGGGAGCGCCCTTTAAGGGACCTGCACCACTACGTAACCCCCACTTCTCAACACCAAGCAGCAGAACATCCCTTTATCACGACCACCACCCTTCAATACCCAATCCTAAACAAACAATAGCCATGGTCGACGACGAGGTCGCAACTAGAGCGCCAGAAAGCGATGCCTTTGCCCAGAAACCTGCCGGGGAGGCAGCACAAAGCGTGTTCCCAGGTGACACCATAGCACAGGAAGGCCCAACTATGGGTGTAAGATGACTTCTGTTCTATTCATGAACCAAAGACTCTAACTCAACATAGGAACATTGCACGACAGATAGACCTACCCGTATGTCTTTCAAGCTTCCTCCTTTGAGCTTTATTAACCATAAACAGCGTCTGGACAGATACCGACAGGTGTTTGTTTGCCCTAACCCGCACTGTACAAGAACAAAGCTCATCTTCCATAGGAAATATCTAAACTGGGCGGTGTTGATGTATAATCTCCAAACACTCCCCCATTCGAGCATCGAATAACAATTCTAAGGTGTACATTACCAAACCGGCCGACTATCCGCATTCTCCATCGAAGCTCCTTCTCTTGTTGACTGGCGGCACCGGACTGAAGTCCACAAATAATCAACTCCAGGCGGATAAATATGCATCAGAAGGGTTTTTGGTTGTTATGCCGGACCAGTGAGTCTCGGGGAGACCTCTTGAGGCAATATGATATACTCATACATTCAGGTTCGACGGCGATCCAGCTCCAAATAGCGTCGACATGTCCGAGGTCGAAAACAGCCCTTCCTGGCTCGAGTGGGCCAAACTCAAAGCAGCAGAAGGAGCAAAATCCTTCCTGATCGACATGTGGCTTGCACGCCATACACCGGAGAAGGTCTTACCCATCCTACAGAAAGTGGTTGAGGGGGCAAAGGAGGAATTCGCCGACGCCGTCGCGAACGGTGGAGGGATATACGGAGTAGGATACTGCTTTGGCGCAAAGTACATCCTGACATTAGCTGGAGAACACCCTGAATATGTGAGTTCTGGACAAGCTGCGCCAACGGATGAGGAACAAGGAGCTACGAAGAATGCGCCCCTCATTCGCGCAGGAGCCGTTGCTCATGGGACAATGGTCACCAAGGAAGACCTGGAAGCTGTCAAGGCACCAGTCTACATCGCCTGCGTCGAAAACGACCCCCTTTTCCCAGAGGAAGAAGTCCTTACTCCCGGACGGAGGGCACTCGAGAAAAATGGCGTGGAGCACGAGATCCAGACTTTCTCTGGCGTCCCCCATGGCTTCGCGGTGCTGGGAGACTATGACGAACCGAAGATCAAGCAAGCTCAGACGCAAGCGTTCGGTCAGATGCTTGACTGGATACAGTCTCACTAAGCAGGCTAAACTGATTAGAACTGATTTTAGTGTTCTGGAGTTCCATAATAGGCGTCTGATGGAATATGGGATGGGAAAGCCCCTTTTGAATTGACAATGCCACTTTCACTTGAAACTTTACCTGAACATTAAGCTAGTGAGCATGTAAAGGTGAAGAGAAAAGGAGCATAAGCTCTAGTGAAAAGTGCCTGGGTTTGATCCGCTTATAACTGAAACTCTTTTTGGTATCATTTTCTATATCTATACTTCACACTAACGTACTTCGAATATTTATTCTCCATACCTGCAAAATGTATTCCTGATTAACCCGCCAAGCCTTTTACCAAATTCTTGTATCTAGTGAAGTAGGTTCTTAAATTATCTTTTAAAGGAGTCTTTAAATATGAATCTTTTTACCACTTCCTTTAATCTTAACTCCTTATTTCAGGTTTGTATAAGCGAGGTTAAAGAAGGATATGAGTCCTTAAGCAATATATAGTACGAAAGGTAAGATAAACGGTGCATTGCCAGACGGTAGCTCAGAAACCCGATCTACCTTCATAGCTTATTTGAATAATAAAATAATAATTATTCAATTTTAACGTGCTACCTGGTTCTCAATCTGGTCTATGAACACGCAATATCAATGTTTAGAGCAAGTAAACCCGACTCTAGAGGAGAGCATCCCTCTAGAATCTCAAACCTTTGCCTTCTCCTTACCTTACAGCAGTCCAATCTAGCTATGATGAGTAGGCTATATTGTTATAACTAGACTCTAAACCTTTCCTAGGATCTAGCGAAATACTCGATTATCTTTATAGTAAGGTAATTTTATAAGCTAAACGAGTGACAGGAATATACTGATATATAGACTCTCATACCGTAAGTTACCTTAATAGGTCATTCAAGAGAGATAAGGACACCTCCCCCACAAAGCCCTACAATGCTATTATACTTCAGAGACAACCAAAGTCTTTACATTTTCCTATGTACCTAGAACGCCTTCCGATGCATATGTATATGGGTATCTCCCAACATCAACTCTTCCTCCCTAGAAGTTCCTTAGTTTTTCCAACTTCACCATAATCCCCTCCCCCCTTTATAATTAAATAAGCTCACAATCCCCACCGACCACCCACTGCCTCACTGCACTCCATCGCACTACCCAGACATCCCCCCTCCTCATCTCAAACTCCCTCTCTGTGCCATCAACCCTGACAACCCCCACATCCCTTAAGCACCGCACAAACACCGCTTTATGTTCGTCCGGGCTGTCGATCATGCTAATACCGCCGGTCGTGTCGTCGAGCTTTTGGAGAGAAGCCGGGAATTGGGAGAGGAAGGATGAGGCATAGTGGTTGGAGAGGAGAGCGTGGTGCGCGGTTAGGTAGGAGAGTTCGGAGGGGGAGAGGAGTGTCGGCTGGGAGGTGTGGAGGTGGAGGGTGTGGAGGGGGTGGGTGTCTATCTGGAAAGGAGGTTAGTGAGTTCCATGTGGGGATTTACTGTATAAGAGGAGGAAGAGTTTGCGTGTTAAGAGAGAGGGAGAGAGGTGGTAGGGATAAACCTTTGCAATTCTCGTCCTCAGAAAGCTTCTAACAAGAAACTTAAACCTTTCCAACTCCGTCTGAATAATAATGAGCTTAAAGTTTGTCTTCGGATCCATATTTCCCGTCTGCTCTTCCACCAGCTCGATCTAATTGCAGTCAGCACATCCATCCCACCGCACCTCTGCAGCTTCAAAACACCCCTCCCAACGTAATTGAGACAGGAGTAGACAATTGACCATTTAAAAATATACTGAACGGAAAGCATTTTATAGTAAACATTTCCGCATACCTGACTCCGCACCCGTGCCAGCACTCTCTCCATCAAACTCTCTGGCCACACCAACAACTCCGGCGCAACGCGCTCCGCAACCCAGCAACGCGTTAACTCCTGCAAATCGCGCGTTTCCTGCGGTACAGCATCGGCCGTGACTTCGGCGAGGAGGTCGTCAATATCCATTATGCGGGAACGGGATTGGTATATTTCCGGCGCTTCATACGGCGTGGATAAATGTGGTGGTGGCGGTTCATGCCCATTGACGTGAAGCGGGAGTTGGTGGGGTTGCAACTTTCGTGCGAACTTGTGAGCACGGACGCGGAGATAACGGGGATTAGGAACAGTGTCTGATGGGCGTGAAGAGAGGCAAGAGGCTAAGCATACTGATCAATCGTAATATTAACCTGGATATCACTCAGGGCGATGGGTTAGGGTAAATAAAATCAACTCAACTCGTGAAGAGAAAGACGAAATCGAGAAGAATGGCCGTGTGCAGCTCGGTGGCACAAATTACAACATGGAACTCAGCCGGTACGGGCTTTGAAGAGTTAGCTACGTTGCTCCTGTAAATTGGCTGCAGCTCACTGAACTTACTGCTGTCCACCTGAATTGACTGCAGCTCACTGAACTTGCTGCAGCTTATCTAGGTTGGCTGCTATTGCTCCCCTGAGCTGACTGCTGTTGCTCAACAATGAGCTAAACCTGGATAGGACATCGGTATATGTTTTCAAGCACTACATTCATACAAATCGTATTTGGGAGATTCTTCTCCCCCTACGCTGGGGTCGCCCCTCTGGCCGGGAGGCTTTCCTGTGGGGTTCCCCCCCAGAAGTCCCTCTTCTTCAGCCGCTGTTTCATTTTCCTAATCGGGCAGGTTCCGGAAGGTGAAAATTGCTCTAAATTTCATCATGTTGGCTTGGGGCCGGGTAACTTCGGGATTATCAAAGCTCTATGGGGTGGAGAAAAGGTCTGTGCATTTTAAGCATTCCCTAATAAGGTTTGCTTATGTGCTTTCTGTATGCTTTATGTACAAGTTTTATCCAATCAGGATCAAGGAGTGGTCTACAGACACCAAAACTCATTGAAAACCAATTCCCATATAACTTACGTCACGTCATAAAACATGAGAATCATTTTTACTGTTTTTTATTTCTCCTTTAGACAATAAGACACAACCAAACCGGTCATCGTCCCATCCTCCACATTATGACGAAGTACCTATCTCCACTTTTGTATCTCTCCATAACAAGGCCCTCCTCCACTCTTTATACACTGTTGTCGTTCTTTTCTACACGCCCAATACACCGGCCAGAAGAAAGATGAACACAGTAAATAATTACAAGCGGAGTATGCAAGTGAAAAAAGAAACACTTTTTACGAGCCCTCAGAAGAGCATGTGTGTAGAGAAGGGGGTACAACAGCGAGATGGAGAAGATATATGTGGGTGTTTGTTTTGTATGAAATGTCAAAGAGAGGGGGAGAACAGCTTGGAAAAGTCCAGGAAAGGAGATTTGACTCGTTGTCAAGGGGTTGAGGCATTCTTGGCCTGAAGGTGTTTTGATCCTGGTGAGCAGGTGATCAAGAGAGCATTTTTCAGCTCTATGGGGGCAGTTGTGAAATGAGATGTAATGTAGAGACGTAACAAAGGAAATGGAAGGAATTCGCAAGGCAGCCGTCCATTGCTGCACCTGTACACTGCTTGAGACGCATTGTCCAAGCAGGTTGGCTTGCGAGAGAGGTAAAGGGGCCGGCACGGTCAAAGAGATGCGGCCGATAGACTAAAATAGGATAAAAGAAATGACAAAAAGCAACTGTAGAGGCAGGTGGATCCAGGAGCAGATGCAACCCCAATGGTAGTCCCTAGGAAAAAGTCGGAATGCCTTTGATGCGGGCAGAATGGTAAGGGAAGACGCTGAAACGCTGAAATGATGAAACCGAGATATGCCAAACGCCAATGCTGATTAAAAGTTAAGGTGCCCACAATGATTCTGTAACGCCGTAAATCCGATTCGCCGTCAGAGGGGTGTTGGGATCGTGTAAAAATCGTGGGCGTCAAATCGTCTGCTTAATATGATGCCATACGACGAGTGGTGCCGATTCGTCCAACATTGAATATGTCATCTCCGCCTAGAGTGGATGGACCAGCGGTCTTAGATCTGCTCATGGCTGTTGGGCTGTCCTCCATCTGGCAAGATTGTTGACCAAAGGCGAATGTCTGGGCGCGGTTGAGCTTCGAACGCTGACGCAACTTGTTCATGCCACGTTCGCAGGCATTTTCATGCTCCTTAGCATCCATCTTAAGATAATTTTGAGGGAAGCAACGCGTGCGATGAGATTCGAAGAACGCGCTGTAGCCCCCATCTAGAATGTACACCTCTGGGTATGTGAGGTGGGGGTAGCGGAACGCATTAACTCTGCGATCTTCGTTACGCACAAACTTAGCCCTGGCCCATATATTAGCATCTGAAGAGGCCGAGGTAAAGCTGTAGCTTACATGAGAGGCGCACGATGTGCAGAATATTCGCAATGGAAGATTAATAAGGTATTCGGCGGTGAGGATGGGGTGAATAGCTCTCCAGCTAGTTGTTCCTTGTCACAAAAGTTCTGAGCCCCTTCGATGTGGCCTCCTTCATATTCGTATTCGAATCTGCAATCAATGATGACGGTCTTATCGTATAGATGATTATAGTCCCCGTTGAGCACATTGATGAGAGTTGAGTCGGTAATCCGGGGAAGAGCATCAGGCTCGGTGGGGAGGAAATGGGGAAGCTTGAGGGAGGGAGTATCGTCTACGTCCATTACAGATTGTAAACCGCTAGGAGTATAACTATCCTTTTCCTGCTCTTGATTCATTACATCGCCAGGATGCTCAAACATACTCAGAGATCTCCTGAATTTGCTGGGGCGGCGTGAGGATGGGCCCACCGGTTTCCTGATGTTAGCACTGAGAGGCGAGCCATTCGCACGAGAAAGGTTCGTATTGATGCAAAACGGTTTTGGTTTGAGCGGTCCCAGCAATGGATTGGATTTCCGGTCCTGAGGTGGGGATGCAGTGAAGCATTCGTCCAGCGATGGGGACGGCACATGGGAGAGCCCGTCACACCCTGCACCAAACTTGAACGTCGGTATGGGAATGTTCTCCTTAGCTTTGAACGATACAGTGTTAGTAGAGTAGTTCTTAGTGCGGGCGAGGCAGGGTCTAAGAAGGGAAGGTTTCCTTCGTCTGTAACTTGTCAGTGATGGTCTCCTTCAAAGGAGGAAAATGGATTACTTACTCTGCAGCAGAAACCGGACGTGGAATGTCTAGGTTGTTTGTGGGCGCGAGTTCACATGGAGACAGCATTTCCTCGGATTCCGGGGTCGCCTCCGGCGTGGGAGACGGGAGGGTCAAGTGGGTGCCAAAACGGAGTGGTGCCTTGTGGGGAAGAGGGGACATATCCATTGCATCCGGTCCAAAGTTGGGCGACGACGAAGGGATAGGAGGAGTAGTCCCGCCTTCCCAACGAATTGGAGGGGTAGTAGTGCCTTCTCCTTCAATTAGTATCAGTACAATATGCCATTTGTGATAACAACCATGTCTTACCTCGATTATCCAACTGCTGGAAGACACCAGAGGTGAAGAGCGATCGACGGGGAGTGGTGAGCTGGGGACTAGATGGTTTGTTAGCCAGATTTTCTTTCTGTTGTACTTGGGACGCAACGGATGAGGTACCTCTGGTCGACGTGCAGATTTGAAGACATATCCGCGGCCAAGCTCGCTGTTGGCGAAGACCCACGTAGCGGTTGTAATGTAAAGTAGTCCGAATTCTTCATGCTCATATCCCTAAAATTGAAACTCTTTGAACCCAATGTCTGTGCAAATAACGGCTTGGAGGGAGGGAGGTCACGGCGGTATCCCCAAGGTGCTGGCTGCATGGGCGGTGGCCGCATGGTGACCAATGGCGACGAATCCATGATTGCGAAGGTATAGTATATGAACTGAGCCTATTCTGATCGTACTGCGGACGGCTGTTGGTGTGAAACGAACGTTGGACGGTTCTAAATCTCAACTCTGGTGTTGAGGCTGGAAGTTCTCGACGAAGGGTGATCCGATAAGCATACAAGACAAGAAAATGAATTCTAATCAGAAGATGCTCGCAGTAAATAGCCTCAAGCTAAGATTGCAATATTGAGGAGGGCCGAATGGATGTTCATGGGCTTGCAGTGAACATGAGGCTGGCTCGGGGTGCAGTCGTGGAGGTTGAGAATATGGGTTGGTAGCAACTGCTTCCGGGTGGTAATGCCAGGGTAAGGTTCCAAGTCGACGGATGTCCAATGCCACAACCTCGCAGAGGATTATAAAGAAGAGGGAGGAGGCCTTCTGGGGGACGAAGAAAGGCAGGGAGGGAGAACAAAGAGAGCGAGGTGGAAGTAGATGAATGAGGTGGTGAGGATGCCGAGCTGCAGCTTGTCTCCAAGGAAACCTGCCCGCGAGGTTAGACGGTGGGTCTAAGCGCCTTTCACGACGAATGCTTTCAGCACCAATTTTATGCTCAGACGCTGCGGCTCTCTCGGTGCAGGGCGGAGAGGACGGCGAAGTTTGTCTTTTGCACCGGTAACTAGCCGCCGTCAGCACGTTGTTGGCCATTCACATTCAACTGCTGTCGGCAGCAAATCAGTGAATCCATGGTGTTGATAAATCACGAGTAGAGCTGAATACGCCCCAACAACCTTAACACAAACCCCCCTCCCCCCCTCCCTTCCCTTCCCCGCGTCTACAAGCTGGCCAGTAAACAAATCCTTCCAAGGTTTCCTGTCAGCGTGAACCGTTCCATGATTTGTATCTAACACCCTGCGTCACAGCGAACGAAGCCGCTCAATGCAAACCCGCTCACCTGCACTATCCACCGCTCCGAGCTACTTTCATCCGTGGCTAGTGAGCTCTCTAGCAAACCTTTTCTTTGGTGTTTTTACGGCCATGTCTACCGTTGCTGGGTAAAAGGATGGCACGGTGCACCGAATGCGGGCATGTTGCTTGTTAAAGTGTGAAACCGCCAAATCCTCCGCCTAAAGTCCAGCTGTGTCCAGTTCCTTAAAGGTTTTCACTCGCATTCCAAGCGGCCGGCTCGAGTCGTACCATCTACATTTACAATATAGTTATCTCAGGAACATCTTCACAAAGTGTTCCTTGTTGTTGATTGTTGCTCCCTCCGGCACAGCCCTGCAAGGCACCACGACCACCATATGCCATATTGGTCATGAGCATGGCTGTCGTCATATGTTAGCTTGGCGCCCTCTGTCCAGGGAAACGCTCCCCTTCGCTGACCGCAGCTGTTCACGCTTGTTGGCCGAAGCCCGAAAAGCCCACGCCGCAAGGTCTCGCGTTTCCCTTCCTCTCTGATTGGCCTCACGAGAGATGTTCGTGTCCGAATTGGCTCAGCGCTGCCGACCGTGGAGCGCTTCATGGGTGAAAGGTGCCATGCGGCCCGTGAACCCCTCTGATCTTTGTAACTTTACAGCCTTAACCCGCACATGGTGCATAAAACCAGACAAGGCCACAATTTAGAACACGGACAATTCGCATCCGAAAACACTCTTCGATCGGTGGGATTGGCGTTGAATCCACGATTCCATACTGTGTCAACGTCATAGGGGAGCAAAACACGGGGTGACTAGAGAATGGTTCCAAGTTTGTTCTCTGTTTATCAGCGTTATTTTTGTATCAACGTCCACTTTCAATGACGATTCCTCAGTCACACAATCCACACCTCACCATGTTTTCACAGCTGTTTATGCGATTCGGAGCTGCCGGGGGTCCCTATGCCTGTGAATACGCGGGCTGGCTGAACGGCTTCACCAGAGCGCTCGAGAACACGTCGAACTAACACAGGCTTGCACAAATCCCAAATTCACAGTCAGACAGGCCCGCCGTCCCACCGTGTTGGACCCCACCAAACACACATGCAGACTGTGGCCCCTCTCCTGCATGCTGACCGGCTGTCGTCTCGTTTGTCTGGCGCTTGCAGCTTGCAGGGTCTGGGGAACCATACAGAAAGGTCGCGTACGGTTCCTTGGGGGACGCGACTCACTTAAGCGTAAACAAAACGCCTGGTATGCCTGATCCCGTGACTTGTAGAGCCAAGAGTATCATTTATACTGCATCATCAGCTCTGAATCCTCCTCTTCGTTTCAGGCCCTGGCCATCTGCAGTGTGATGAGATCCAGCAAATGCAATTGCTCAGATTGATCGAACACCCAAATCCCGAGTTTCACGATGATTGAGGTCACGTTTGGAGATACCTTGGGCTTGACAGCCAGCTATGAAATGTGAAGCTGAGTCCGTACTGTAAAAGTGACATGGCTCTGAATCGTCCCATGCTGGCCGTCCGCCGCTTCATGCAGCAGATTTTTAGGAGCTGGGGCATAAGATAGTTTTTGTGTGCTGATGATCCACACGCCTCATTTGAAAACTTTGACCGGTTGTACTTCGTACCTAGGCAACGGGCATAAAAGCATATCATAATCTACTCCTTTTTCTCAAAATTATTCGCCCGCTGGATGGTCTTCCCGACCTAAAACACAATTAAATAGAGCCTCTCGCTGTTAAATATGGCGACTGTGCCCTCTTGTCGGTATTTTCTACATTGACACTATCTTCCGTGTAAATGTCTAAAATCTGGGGTTTGTGCTGCCCGAAATGACTGCAAATCAACCGGACCGCATTGACCGCGGAGGTGCTCACGATAATGGTCCAAGCTCCAGTCGGAAGTAAGAACCTTTATCCGCGCTAGTGCCAAGACTTCTGGAATTTTTGGAAGACTATTTTTCTAGCACTTCAGGGTCTCCCCCATATCAGATCCATTAATTTCTCCACAGTCATGGGAAGCAAATCTTTGAAGAGAAACCGTGAGGTTTCGAACGGAGATTCAACACAAGCATCATTGACGCCTTCCAAGCGACAACGCCAAAGCAAAACGGACAATGTCAAACTCGCAAAGTTATACGAAGATCTAGCTGCAGAATCTGAAGATGTACGCCTCGAAGCTGCAAAGGAAATCCTCCAGAAGTTTTCTGCAGACGGTGATGCCAATGCAGAAGCAGTTGAGAAATTCCTGAATCGATTAATCAAAGGCCTTTGCAGCCAGCGAAAAGCAGCCCGTTTCGGCTTCTTCATCACTCTAACAGAGTTTCTGCGTCAATCAGTTGGACATGATCATCCGGCTTTGAATGCACTTGATCTCGGAGTCAGTGGCATAATTGATCTTGTCGAGAAAATAACACAACCCGCAGGCAACGTCTCCGGCCAGGTTTGTCCTCTGATCCAATATGAGTTCAGGAGATACTAATATGTCCATCAGGAACGGCGAGATCATTTAATTGGTAGGCTCTTTGGATACAAGGCTATCATGCAATCTTCAATTGTCGTTAAGCCAGAACTCCTGGTGGAATGCTGGAACGACGTTCTGGACCGCATCTGCACCATGGCACGGGACATACCCTGGCTCCGTGAAGAATGCGGCTTGATATTGTATGATCTGGTCAAGAACTTAGGACCAGAGTCCCCTCCTGAATGTCTCGGAGGGCTAATAGAGCGCCTGGTTTCTTCAAAGCTGGTCAATACGCCGGAAGGCGTTGCGGTATGGCTTGCAATCCGTACTCATTTCTTAGACAAACCTCTCCCTCTAGGGATATGGCATGATAAAGACCCCCTTTCCAAGAAAGAAAGAACCCGCTTGGCCAGAATTCTCAAGGAGGACTTCCGCAATGCCCCTGAAGAGGGAAATGCTGAAACCATCAAATCAGCAGCTGCTAATCCCAACCCAATCTTTGCGTGGGATGTTGTGTTGAGTGAAATTCTGAAACGGGACGGGGAGACGGGGGACGAGAAGAGTCTGTTGAAGAAATCCGAGTTTGCCCAATTCTGGATTGACACAGTTGACAGTGAGTTGAATAGACTAATATTTCTAACGGTTGCTGACTATAACAGGTAACCTCTTCGCATCTTCAAGCTCTCACGAGCGGAAATCCTGGGGCTTCAAGCTGCTTGCTAAATTGGTTACAAGCGCCCCGAGGTGGACGATTCCTGCACTTTTTAGCCCTAATCTCACGAGATCCTTAATCAATCAGAGCAAGGATGGAGATAGATTTCTCCATGCTGCAGCGCTAGCTTCACTCAAAGCGATCAAGGCAAGAGCTCAGAACGAACCGGCATCAGCAGCCTCCTTGTTCATCGCGTTGACTTCGAAACATGGTGTTATCGATTTCGATAAGCTTACGAAAACGAAAACCCTGGAGCAAATTGTTCAGTCGGCAGATGACGATGCCTTGGAGAAGATTGTGGATCATTTACATACCCTTATTCTTCGTCCTGGAACCGAGGAGCAAGCGGTTGCAGACCTTCGCCGTCGTTTAGTTGCAGATATGCTTCTACACATTGTCAAAACATACTCCAAGTACGATGCAAGCTCCGACCTTGTTAAAGAGGACGATACCTGGCTTCAGAAACTGCTTTCTACTTTCGTCGAAAACGCTTACTTCGTTCCAACAAAGTCGGCCAAAACGAAAAAGATACCACTACCTCCCATCAACGACGCAAGCCGGAAGATGTTTCAGGAACGTCTCTCATCTTGCTTGGGACGTCTCCTGGTGGTAGGAACCGATGTGGGGGTATCTTTCCCCTTCTTGATCGTGTCAATGATTCGGTCCCGAGCAAAGGACGGAAAGCATACGGAACTGGTATTCAAAGCAGATGAATCCATTATGAAGACAGTCGAGAAAGCACACAAATCTTTAGAACGGTTATCCGAAAAGGTTAGTTTCCTCCTTTCGAGCTTCAGTGCACTATATTCACCTTAAACCTTGCAGATACCGTCCAAGAAGAATGCTACTGCAGAAGGATTTGTTCTTCTCTACTCCCTTTCACTACTGCAAGTCTACGATGGCGACGCGGATGCGGTTCTCATGCTAGAGGAGCTCGAGGCATTCCGCAAGTCGTCAAAGAAGGGAAGCACTGGCGAAGGCAGTGACAATTTCGTTGAGATCATACTCACCTTCCTCGGTAACCCGCGGACACTGTTTCTTAAGGTCGCCGAACAGGCCTTTTCGGTGTTCGTACCCAATATCACATCCGATGGTCTGCAATCTCTGCTCGATATCCTGGCTACGGAGGAAAACATTGCTGGTCAACAAGCTCTGTTTGCCCAGGGCGACGAAGAAGCCATAGAGGCGGACGGCAGCGATGACGACGAAGACGCGTCCGATGTTGAGATGATTGATGGGGAGTCTGGTGACTCTGAAGAAGAGGGTTCAGAAGATAATGGTTCAGATGATGCATCTTCTGAAGAAGACAGTGGAGACGAGAGTGGAGAGGAAGACCCCGAGGAACTTGCTCGATTCGATGCTCTACTTGCACAGACACTGCAGACGTCGAAACCGGCGGCTGGCATGATCCCAGACAACTCTTCGGACGACGAGGACATGGACGACGAGCAGATGATGGCTTTAGACCCTCATCTTGTCAAGATCTTCCAGGAACGTGCCAAAGTCACGAGTAAGAAGAAGGAGAGAGAGGGTGCCAAACAAACAGTCGTTCAGTTCAAATCCCGAGTCTTGGATCTCCTGGCCATCTTCGTCGAGAAGCAGCAGTCCAGCCCTCTCGCCCTGGAAATTGTTGTTCCACTTATCCAACGGGTACGACCTAGTACGAACAAGCAGATTGCGGACAAGAGCTACAAAATTTTGAAATCTTACTTCGGAGGAAAGAAAGCGGCTCTTCCAGTACCGGAAGAGGAGAATACCGTCTGGCAAATGCTCCAAGACATCCATGAAGAGGCGAAGCTGGGCGGAGGGTCCACTTTGCATGCAAACGCCTGCAGTAGCGCGAGTGTATATACTGCGAAGGTGCTTGTCTCTCTGAATAAGAAGAATTATGTGAAAGTGGTGGATGTGTATGCAGAGAGCCAAAAGGAGTGGTTCATGGACAAAAAGTCAGCGGTGCAGCCGAGCCTATTCACTGAGTTTCAGAATTGGTCTACGCAGACGCGAAAGCAGGGGAAATAGGTGAGTTTAAAAGGGTAGATTAGGGTTGTACAAGTATAATTGTTTATTCGATACCCCCATATCATGGTCATCTATTTCATGTTAGAGCTGGAGTAGGCCCTCTAAAACCATCTAGTGACGTGTATATCGAATTGGAACTTATATAATGAAGAGACTTGCGGCCTAACATTAGATTTTGTGTCGTAATATAAAGCTTCTTTTAATTATTTTATATCGATAGGCACGAAGCTTCACCCATTTAGGGTGGTGAGGTGCCTGACATCGTTGCCCCGCCATGTGAAGGCAGCTCTCCAACACCTACAAACTTCTCTAATTGCCACAGCCACCAACGACACCAACAAAACCAGAAAATCCTACCTTTCGAAGCTCCACTACTTTCTTTAGAACCATACTGTCTGCTATTACCACGGCCCTGCCCAGTATGGCTTGCACGCACATCGATTCTCCTCGTATGACCCCGCCTTCTACTGACGTCTTCCGGTCCCAGGCTTACAATTTCCAGAGCTTAACCCTCCACGAGCAAACCAGTCTGTCTATCGTGAAGACTGTACGCGGTGTTTTGATTCGATAGTATGGTATCCCTCTGACCTTACTCCGTGAGAGAATATCTAACACCAAGTTTTAGGACGATCCCACCGGGCTCGACGTTTGCCTCTACTGTTTCAACGGCGGTTGTACTGGAGACAGACAGCACGCAGCCCTTCATGCTTCCGTAACCAACCATCCCCTCGTACTGAACATCAAACGAACTCGGAAGAAGGTCAAGCGCGATGAGCCTCCTCAAAAAATCACCAAGCTCTCTATCGCAGCAGAAACTGAATCAGACCGCTATGACACCACTACACAAGTCAAGTGCTATGAGTGCAACATGGAGGTGGACAAGAGTGCGGGAAAGCTGTTGCAAGTTGTGGATGCTGTTCTGAAGGCGAACACCTTCGCACGACAAGAAGAGGTCAAGGCTTGGGAGCAAGAACTGACTGCATGCGAGCATACCCTATGCTTGGAGCAAGATGCGGCCCGCCAACTTGATCAGAGTTTAGGTCACTGTTCCATGTGCGATCTCAAGGAAAATCTATGGTTGTGTCTTACTTGCGGCAATCTGGGATGCGGTCGAGCCCAGTTCGGCGGAATTGGAGGTAATTCTCATGGTGTGGCACACACAACTGCCACGGGCCACCCAGTAGCGGTTAAGCTCGGGTCTCTGACGGCTGATGGAACTGCGGATATCTACTGTTATAAATGCGACGAGGAGCGGATCGATCCTGAGCTTCCAAACCATCTCTTGCATTGGGGAATCAACATCAAGGACAGGGTTAAAACAGAAAAGAGCTTGACGGAGATGCAGGTTGAGCAGAATCTTCGGTGGGAATTCTCAATGACTACTGAAGATGGCAAGGAATTGAAGCCTCTTTTCGGACCAGGCTTCACTGGCTTGAAGAACTTGGGTAATAGTTGCTATTTAAATAGCGTACTCCAGAGCCTCTTCTCTATGCCGGAATTTGCGGACCGTTATCTTCACACTAATGATGATCCAACCATTGCCAATCCCGCGGAGGATCTTGATACCCAGTTACGGAAAGTAGGTGACGGGCTCCTCTCAGGGCGTTACTCCAAGCCCGACAGCGACGTCATTGTTTCAGAGCATACCCCAGAAGTCCCGCATCAGAAAGGCCTGGCCCCGGCAATGTTGAAACATTTAATCGGAAGGGGGCATGAGGAGTTCTCTACTATGCGACAGCAGGACGCATTCGAGCTGCTCTTGCATCTTCTCAAGCTCATCTCGCGATCTCAGCATACGGCTCCTTTGAAGGACCCTGTTGATGCGTTCCGTTTCGTCATGGAGCAGCGATTACAATGCATTAGCTGCAAGAAGGTTAGGTATCGCACTGACGAACAGGAGAATATTTCGATTCCAGTGCCTATAAGGAGAATTCCCAAGGAGGCTAGAATGGAAGTGACCGATGGTGAGGCGAAGGATCAAGAGAAGGAAGAATTTGAGTCTGTTACCCTAAAGGAGTGTCTGGATATTTTCACCGCGGACGAAATGGTCGAGCTCACATGTGGTGCATGTGGAAGCAAAAATGGGTTCACAAAGAAGAGCATGTTTAAGACAGTTCCTACCATCCTCGCCGTCAATGCCCGTCGATTCGAGTTAGTGAACTGGGTCCCAACGAAGCAAGATGTTCCGGTTATTGTTGACGATGAGTCATTCTCATTCGATGCGTACATGTCCAAGGGTGTCCAGGAGGGCGAAGAGCTTCTTCCTGAGGATGCGGATTCTGGAGGGGCGCCGAAGTGGACTCCTAACGAAGCAGCTCTATCCATGTTGGAGCAAATGGGCTTCCCACGAGTTCGATGTGAGAAGGGTCTCCATGCGACCGGAAACTCGGACCCCGAAGCCGCGATGAACTGGTTAATCGAACATATGGAGGATCCTGATATCGACACTCCAGTTGACTTCAATGCCGGCAGCGGCTCAAAAGGCGGTGCTTCAACTGCTGTTGACCCAGAGAAGATCGATTCTCTGTGCAATATGGGCTTTAGCATTCCCCAGTCCAGGCAGGCTTTAAAGGAGACTGGTGGAGACATGGAACGGGCTGTAGACTGGCTGTTCAGTCATCCGGATGCGACTGGTGACTCTGGGGACGACGAGAACTCTAAGGTAGAGGTGAAACTACCCCCCCCTATTACTCATATGAATGAGGATTCTCTTATGAACTGTGCTAATAAAGGTACAGGAGGACTCGAATTTTTCGAAACCTCAGAACAAGACGATACCCGGAAGCGATCAACAACCTGCTAAGTTCCAGCTCCAATCCATTGTTTGCCATAAAGGAAGCTCAATCCATGCTGGGTAAGGGATACTCGATGCCATATTTTGTACGTACAGACTGACTTTGACCACAGACACTACGTAGCATTCGTTCGAAAGAATGCCCCAGGTGAACAGTCTCCTTCATGGGTCCTTTTTAATGACGAGAAGGTAGCCAAAGCGGGTGATGTCGACGAGATGAAGAAGTTTGCGTATGTCTATTTCTTCAGACGCTTGTGAAGACGGGAAAGTCTTGCATCGGACAAAATGGCAATAGAGATGGCACTTCAAGATAGTAGTTGAGAATTACCTCGGATGGCGTACAATGTAGGAAACGGAATCGTGCCATGAGGAGCGTAATGCACTCAAACAAATTCCTACGACGAATAGACTTCACAGAGCGGTGTAGACAGTCATAATTCCAGTGGAGTGAACGATCAGATTCCCTTTTGAAAGCTCGATCAGAGGTGTCCTTTACCATGGTAACTAGACCGTTATGCTCCAATAAGCAGCACCTAAAAACGTGGGGTTTGCGTGTGGTCCGTGCATTTGCCTCCATGACATAAAGAGTTCGGCATCCCGAACTTTCAAGGCCGACCTCATCACTTATTGCCTCCTCATCACCGCTATCACCACCCCTCATACAAACACCTATTTACTAGCCAGAACCGCATAATCCATTACCCTACAATCGATTGGATTGTTTCCTGGGACCTCTACACCACACAAACTACGTTCAAACATGTTCAGGAGAGTTGCAGCAGTCGCGCCGCAAGCCGGCAGAATTCTTTCGAATGCTTCAAGGCCAAATATCGCTTCGAGAGTCCGTGTAGCACCGCCAGGCACAATCCTCGTCAACGGAAGACGGCAGTATCATGAAAAAGATAAGTATATCTGTCTTGATGGTTTCGTCAATTTCCGCTGGTGAGAGGTTCGCCCGTAATCTCTATCTTCGATTTTGATAATCTTACATATCTCCTTTAAAACGCTCCGCTAACTTCTTTCTCACTGCTCGACCATTACAACAAGCCCCGCAACGTCGGTTCCATGTCCAAGAACGACTCCGATGTCGGCACGGGACTCGTCGGCGCTCCAGCGTGCGGCGATGTCATGAAGCTCCAGATCCGCGTTGATCCCGACAACAATACCATCAGCGATGTGAAGTTCAAGACCTTCGGCTGCGGAAGTGCGATCGCGAGTTCGAGTTATTTGACGGAGCTGGTGAGGGGCATGACGCTGGAGGAAGCCGCGAGGGTTAAGAATACGGAGATTGCGAAGGAGCTTTGTTTGCCGCCTGTCAAGTGTGAGTATATCATACAAAGATATTGTGGTTAAGGAAGTTCATACTGATTGTATTGTAGTGCACTGCTCTATGCTTGCCGAAGACGCCATCAAATCCGCCATCTCCAATTACTACACCAAGAACCCTAATGCACGGAAATCGGATCTCGGCGGCACCAGCGCACCTTTGCCCAAGGTCGAGGTTGAGACCGTGACCGAGGCCAAGACTGCAACGGCATAAAGGATGGACGAACGAAGTGATAAACTGATACCAACGGAGGAAAGAAGAGAATGGAAAGGAGAGAACTGTACTTCATACCTTTATTTTGTTATGAGAGTTGTTTAGGGCTCTTACATGGGATTATGATTGTGTCCCTCTTTCCCAATCCCTCGAAGGAGTTTTGGTTGGCTTGCTTCCTTGGTTATGCAAGTGTGCATATGAGAGATTGATACGTTGCTGAGGGTGCAAGTGATGGCGTTCCCTTTTTCGTGTTAGTAGTCGAAAGGCGTAGATACTACGGTCAGAACTACCATGCTTGGACTCGAATAAGAAAATAAAAACAAATAACCATCCACTGCTGTGTTTCATAACTGGTTTCGCTGTGTAAGACATTTTTGATCTAGGTAGAGAAACATCAACTCACGGGAATCTGTATATTCAGATCTCAGCTATTTAGCGGCCACCCAAACGCCGTAAGTATAGTAGTAGTTTATACAGCATTTTCAGGAGAGCTTGGAGCGGGCTGCGACATCATTTAAGCCAGTGGTTAATCGAGGTAACGAAGCGGTTGAGGATGCAGCATATAGAGAAAAGACATTTGAATATGTTGCAGGGAATCTGCCGTTTGGACAGTTGGACCACTCTCACGCCACTTTCCACTCGGCGAAATGCAGCAGCTTATTTGCTCGTTTTATGTAAGGCCATCTGATAACTTTATCTTGGATATACATAAGATCTGATAATGAAGTCCATGTCACGTGATCAGCGTGAATGCCCTCGCATCTGCCAAGGCGAGTTGTGTGTCTCTGTTACTCGTCACTTCCCTGCTTCCTCTATTTTCTATACAGGGTGGAAATCAAAAAAATTGCAGATGCTTGGGTGAACAAGAATTGTATTCGATAGAAAGCAGAGCTTGGCACGCCACATCGTTCTTGGGACTATGCTGCTTTATATCTATGTTTGCTTGAACCGCGGGTCGAGACGAATATGACAGTTGATCTAGATGTATATAATAATATACAATTGGGGCACACACCACAATGTCACGATAACGTCTGAGCATGCCAAAGTATTGTTCATTACGTTACACCTATCATATGTAGGTGGATGCGCATTGGCATCTGTCATACGTTCATGTTCCTCCCAGAGTCATCATTCATAGTAGCATTCACCAGCATATCCAGCGATCTGCACCCCTTTCCTCACCCCCCTCGTCGAAAGAAAGAGAATCTGCTTCCTCAATCTGGCCGACCCCAGCAAGCATTTCTCTACTCCTGGCCATGAGCCTTCAACCACTCGCGAGAGCTCTGTTTGGATTCCTCGCTGGTGTCTGGTAGGTATGTTAGTCACTTTTTCCAGGTAAGGATCGGAGAAGTGGAGGACGTGCGTTGTGTGAAGGTTATTGAAGTCATGGAAGCGGAGAGAAAGACAGTGAATACAAGATTCGAGAAAAGGGAGAGGTATGAGATAGAAAAGGAAGGGATGCACGCAACGCAAAGCGAACTTTGAAGATGACAGAGGATAAAAAGAGAAGCACATACTCTTATTACTTAGATTCGCTTTATGACCCTTAGACTGATTGATGATATCTTCCGGGCTCTCATTGATCTTCTGCTCCGCTTCGGTATAGCCAGCAGCCTTAGCACCATCGCCGGAGGTAGTGTTGCCGGTGGTTGGAACGCCTGACATTGTTGCTTGGAAGTCTTGAGTGTTTGATTGTTTGGGGATTTTGGTGGCTGAGAGAGTTGGTGGTTCGATTGAGTTGGATGTTGACTTTGGTACTGAATGGGAATTGGTGTTGAGCGTTGTTGGTAGAAAACGGAAAGGAAAATGAGCTTGGGTTTTGAGGTATGTTTATATACCAGGAAAGAGTGATTGGGGAGGTGAGTGAGCGGGCTGAAGGTGAAATAGTTATTACGTTTGCCCTACACAATTATGATCTCACACTATTGAGCTCTTTCTTTCAGCGGGAAAACTGCAGATCGCGTCTTTACGTCATCATGTGTCTGAATATCAACCCAACTCACAGTTTATTGGTTATTTTTCGTTTCCCAATTACTTTTTGGTTTGGTGGTGAGGCGGAGATGAAGAGTCTTTGTTTGCTGCTGTAAAGGATGATAAGGAGATGCAATCTGCGGTAATACAAAGTGCATTACTAAAGCCTTCTAGGAAATCATTCAAACTGAAATTGGAGATGAATATGCACAGACCCAAGAAATGCGGTCGCGAACCTGTGAATGATGGTGTCTTCCTTCAACATATATGGCGCACCTGTTCCGCCGTAGATGGTTTAGATATGGGGATGAGGATGACGCTGTTCTAGCCCAGTGAAACCCCCTATTCCAGGCCAATATATCCTTAGATACACTTTTTCAACGTCAATATAGACGTATCAGGCTTTCAGTGAATATCTTCATCGAGCCCATTTCCCAATATTCCCTTTTTCCCCTAAACTTCTATTTCCACTCCACACTCCAAGTGCTCTCCCCCCTACGGAATGGCACGACCTCAACACTCCCCCCCTCCTTCTTCAATACATCCCGGATCTTCTCCTTCTGCCTCTTCACTACAATTCTCTCCTCCCTCTTATCTTCGACTTGGTAGAACTTCTGCCCCCACTTCCCGAGAAACCCCTCCAACACCTCTCTCGTCACATCCTCTTTCTCAACAACCCCTCTCTCCACAGCCTTCTCCAAAGCATCCAACACATACCCTGTAGCATATGGCTGTGTAAAAACTCCCGCAGCAACCCTATCCTCACCCCTCTTCTTCACCGCTGGATGTGGCGCGCTATCCGTGCCTAGAAAGAACCTACCCCGGCTCTGCTTGTCAGACACGGCTTTGAGAAGAGCGTCGCGGTCTTCGGGTGTCTTGGCTACGGGCTTGCAGAAGCAAAACGGATCGCCCGCCCAGTCATCAATAACAAGCGACAGATGGTGCGCCGTCAGTGTTCCTGCGACACTAGGCCCGCACAGCCGCACCGCGTCGAGGGCGGCGGCGGTGGTGCAGTGCTCGAGAATGATGCGGAGTTGCGGGAATTTCTTGTGCAGGGTGAGGAGTGTGGGGAGGAATGCTGGTTCGGCGTTCAGGACGGTTATGGAGGGGTTAGAGGAGGTGGATGTGGGTGCGTGGGAGGGAGTTGAGGGGACTTCGCCGTGGAGATTGAGGACCATGTTTTGGCGCTCCATTTCGGCAAAGACGGGGTAGAAGGATTCGTAGTCGAGGACGCCGGAGGAGGAATTCTGTATCGTCTTTTAGCATTATGTCCTAAAATGGAAGAAGGTGTTAAAGAGGGTTGCTTACTGTTGTTACGCCGGCGGGATAGGATTTTACGCCGGTGATCCCGGCTTTCTTTGCTTCGACAATGACTTCGGGAGTGATCGTCTCATGCAGGTAGAGGGACATGAGATATTCGACATTTGGTTCAATGGCTCTGAGGCGGTCGCGGTATTCGAGGCATTGCTTCACTGTAGTGACCGGGGGGACGAGATTTGGCTAAGAAATGCTTAGGTGCCGAAGTGTGAAATTGTGAAGTGGACTAGAGAGCAGAGGAAACTATTGAAGAGGAAGGAAAAGAAGTTGCATATAAAAAAGTATAGACGACGAATCCAGAGACTGACATTTCATTTTCGACCTTGGAATTACTAAATACGAGAATTGACTGCAAAAGTAACATATGATAAAATAGAGAACCAGGAGAGAATAGGAAGCAATAGATAGGGATAACTCTTACCATAACGTAAACCATATTCACCCCCCCCATCCGGACCGTAGGCGTAACCAACTCGGACATCTCCCCATCCCTCAAATGCACATGAGCATCGAAAGTAGCCGGAAGCTCCAGCTCTTCCAACTTGCTTAGATAAATTGTCTCTGCCATATTTTGATATGCTTAATTCGTAGATCTCTGCTGAGATGTATGATGGAAAGAGTTGTGCGAGGTCGGATGAACAGTTTTTAGACCAATTCCCCCTCTCGGCCTTGCGCTAGTCCTGATTAGGGCATGACGGTTTCTTGACCAACTCCCCGTAACATATACGAATATGAAGGCAGAAAGTGGTTAAAAGAAATAATACACCAGGGCCTTTTACCTATAGACACAGAAGTAGGTGAAAAGCCTTTTAAGGGTTCTGTAGACATAGCAGAGGATTCCCACTATTGCCTTTACTTCTAAACTCTCGTTCCAGCAATAATCTGCAACACCTCTGGAGAATTCACTCGAGAGCTCTTCTATCACATATCACGACCTCACACAAATCAACAATAAACATCCAATCATCAAACCCAATCAAAGTGCAGATACGCTTGCTAAAGAGCTATCGAACAGATGGAACCGGCCCTAACCCCTTCCATGATCCCGTGAAGAACGATTCATGCATTTATCAATAATGAAGTAGAAAAGACCTGTTCGGCCTGAGGAGAGAATGTCTGATGTGTGACCATATGCTATACAAAACTGTATCCCGAGATGAAAAGGTAGAGTAAGGCTAGTTATCTCGTTGCTCATGGCTATTCCCATGCGCCCTGATGCGCATAACGTCACGCTAGAGGCAGCTCCATATTCCGCTGAAAGCAACACACGCGTAAATAGTGTGTTTCAACAAGTGGGAGGTTATTTGATATTGAACACTTGCCAGCAAGGCCCACGTCAGGCGCCGTAGCTCGAAGTCTGTCGCTCTATTTGTTTTGATTGAACTATCACCAGTATTCTCCCATCTACAGAGCTAGGGCAAGTCGGCCGTCGAATTCGTAATCGTATCTACGACAACGGTACATTGAATTGCCAGTTTCCTAGAGTTATATGTGAGTCTACCATGTCGGGGAAAGAGGGGATTCCATTGGTTCCATACCGGCTTTTAAGTTTTCGGCGGTATCGTTTAGTAAGATAATCCGCCGCTTGGTGCAATATGCTGTTTTATCCATCATTTCGACTTTTAAACCTTGCAACTGGTCCACAGGCTTTTCAAACATCTCGCTCAAGTTTTCGACAGCCATTTCTAGGTCCTTCTGGTTATCTTCGAAGATTTCTGTAAGGTTGTTGCGGGCCAAATAGTATGCGAAGGCATATGTCCATTTAAGAGTTTGCCTGCACTGCTGAAGGGCTTGAGACGCGGAATCCAAGAATTGTACTTCGATCCACGACATTCCAGTAGAATTTTGCAATTGGGTCATCTTCTTCTCCGTCTTGAGGTATATATCTTTGTCGAGCTTTGCCGATTGTTCATGATTCGCATATCGATTGTAGTAGTGGAGGTATCGTTCCAGCGACTGTCGCGATTTTGCTTGCGCATCACGCGCTTCATGTCCACTCTTTTCTTCGAACCTATTGCAATTGTACCAGCTGGTTCCGTGTTCTGACCATACTCCCATACACATCCAGCAGAACTCATGACGGCATTTCCTGCATGTCATATGGTTGCAGCCTCCGTTCTTCTCGATGGTAGAATGGCACCTTGGGCACTCCTTGGTATTTGCGGATATCCAGTTGGCCGTCTCCGAGTCATCCTCACACTTCTTCAGCCACTTCTTGACCAGCGCACAGGGTGCCGGTTGATGATCATTGAGAGAGCAGCCGAAGCAAAAGTAATGACCGCAGTCACAATGAACCGTAGGAACAATCCGCGTTAATTCCCGGTCCTTTACTCCGCATTGGACAGCATAAACGCAGTTCGGAGCTGGACACCATCGCAAGTTCTCCTTGTCGTCGACGTAGGTACGGTTAAGGAGTTCGTGATATCTACAGGAATTAGCGTAGAAGATAACAGCATGCGCAATGTTACAAACCTGTCATTGATTTCGCTAGGCATCAACAGATCCAACGACTTGGAATCCACAATCCTATTACAGCCGTCTCCAGGACACCTGATCCGCGCAGCTTCTCCCTCGCTCTTGACCTTGGTCTGTAAGTATTGCCTGTAGCAATCCACACAGAACCGGTGTCCGCACTTCATCGCAAACGTCTTCATATCAGGCTCATCATTACAACAAATGTCACAGACGAAGTCCTTCACTTTCTCCAGCCTTGGTGGATGTGTCGCCGCGGTCTCACCCAACCCAGCATCTTCCAATATCTCTTCTGTCTGCTCCATGTATTTGTCTATCAAGCGTTCCTTATTCCATCGCATGTATCGCAGGAGAATGGCAGTCGCTTCGGAAGGTTGGCCTAGGATGCTAGATACTTCGTTGATCTGCTTATTCTGGTGTGCCTGGATGTCCTGGGGACTGTACACCTTGAAATCGACCTCGTATGCTTGCTTGGTGGGCTTTATGTCCTTATCCTGGGACTCAAACCCGACGTCGTCCGCCTCCATGTCGAAGTCAGAATCTGGGGAAGTTGGTTAATGTAAACGTCCTGAGCGGGGCAAAAGGGAAGGGCATACCATCCTGATCTTCACCCATGAAGCCATCGCTGTCCTGGTCTTCCATGAAACCATCGCTCGCCTGCGAGCTGTTGTATTCCTCTTCTGAATCCATGGTGGATGGCGTAGGGGTGCGAGGAGTTGCAGGCAAGTCGGTACCGACGTGTATGAGGGGAGACTGCTTCTTAGACGGAACTTCGGGACTGAGCAGGTCCGAGGCCTTTCGTTTCCGCGTAGTGGGAGACGTCGTGGTTTCTTATAAGCCAAGCCCCGTCGTGATGACGAGACCAGGCTGCGAGAATGGAGGGGAGGGAAGGGTGGTGGTGGAGACAAGGGCGCAGTCAGATGAACACTGCTCGGTAGGGCTAGGCCTGCAGGCAGCAGATAGGAGTGCGAGTTGGTATAGTGAAGGACGGAGAAACAATTCAGTTGGAGACAGAAGAAGAAGAAGAAGAGGAGGAGGAGGAGGAGGACGAGGACGAGGACGAAGAAGAAGATGGTGCAGAACAAGCAGAAGACGTCAAAGCTGTCGGAGTCAAGCTGGTTTGATGGGTTGGGACGTTGAGTGAAGCGTGGGGCTGATGATGGAGCGCAGGTGGAAGGGGCAAGTGGCGGCGAAAGCCAACTCGGACCGCAGTGCACGGCCCGAAGCGGAGAGAGTGAGGGAGACTGCTCTGGAGTGAATGTCATATTTGTAAGCAAATACAAATTGCAACTCACTTTGTCATTCAGTTTGCAGGTACAAGTATGTTGCAGAGAATTGAACGTGCATTTTTGGAACCATAAAAGGGACATAGGGCCCCCATAGCTGCCTAACCATACACACCAGGCTGCCATTCAGGTACCCACCATATGGTACTAGTATACTAATTAGCCACGCATTTGTCTACTCAGAGTCGTCCTCCTCGTCCTCGTCCTCATCCTCTTCTTCCGAGCTCTCCTCCTCCGAAGACTGCTCCAAGAAATCAATCAATTGCTGCGTCTTCTCCCTTACCCTCTTCATCTCCTCCGCCTCACAACTCTTTACATCCGCCCACCACTGCTGCATGCCCTCCTCCTCAATAACATCCATCTCTACCAGCTTCGTCGCCGCGCTCAACAGAATGATATCTCCATTCTCCTTGCGCGCCAGGTCGGCCTGCAACAGCAGCATAAAGTCCACCTGATCAACCTTGCCCGACAAGTCCTTGTCGAACATGGTACGGTCCAGAAGTTCTTTGTGCTGCCCAAACACCTGTGCCACTGCATCTCTGACGCTCGTTCCGGCTTTCATTAACTGCGCGATGCGTTTCACAAAGGCCACAACCACCGCACGCCTGACTTGGTGCTCGGAAGCGTTGGTGCTCATGCGAAGGGATGTGAGTTCAAGCTGGACGTTGGCGGACTCGTGACCTTCAACCAAGGAGTCGTATATGCTTGCGGCCGCATCATGGTCGAAGTTGGCGGCATGTTCACTAGCGTGACTGTCCGTAGAGCCGATTGAAACGAAACTGCCTGCTGCAGACCGTTGAGGATGATAATCGTCCTCATCATCCTCGATGTCCGAGTTCAGCGTAGATATCGATTCCACAGAAAGCGAGAGATTGGCCATAGTGTATACTGTAGATGTCAGCAGAGTACTGCGTAGTTGATAATGTGACTTACGGGGCCCGCCAGGAACCAGGCCGTCCACAACCTCGTCCTCATCTTCTGATTCAGGATCCTGATATTCGAATCCATCGCCCTTTTCGCCTACTATTGCGATATTGGGCTCTCCTGTAATGATATCCTCCCCATCCTCTTTCCTTCTCTTCGCCCTTGTGATTCTGCGGTCGCCCCTGATTGTCATCCCTTGACCAATTTTGACTCCATAAGAAATCACTGCTCCTGGCTCCACCGTGCATTTATTCCCGATAGCGGCCTCGTCCGCAATAATGGCCTGCTTCACATCACAACCATCACCAATTGTTGCATAATCCCAGATGTAAGCGCCCTCAATCTTGACATCGCGGCCGATATAGCAGTTGCGTCCGATGATGCTGTTGGATATTATGCTTCCTTCACCAATGCTGGTCCCCCGCCCAATAACGGTCTTTGGTCGGATAACGCAATCGCGAGCTAGTACGACACCTTCTTCCTTGTAGATGTTGCCTTTTTGTAACCGGTAGGATTGGCCCTGGAGAAGATTGCTGTCTGGGCAGAGAGGATACGCCCACCGAGACAAGATGTCTTTGCTTACTGAGTTGTAAGCATGTAAATTCCTTACGCGCGCAGCATAGTGATCCGTGACAATGTGTGTATGTATGGTCTTTCCATTCAACTCATAGTCCTTGAGAACGCTGTGTAGGAATCCTTTCCTCGGGGCCTGGAAATCAAAGTTGTCACTCCACAAAGCCAAAACATCGGGGGTACAGATATCAATGCCGCAGTCGATCAAATCCTGCCGTATCTCCAGCTCTTGGTTGTCTGATAGAAGTTCCGGGTCAATGGAGAGGTAATGAGTCTGCTCTTTGTTCGGCATCTGCTCGAAGTGGAGACATCTGTCCTTGGTCGGATCAATCACGAATATCGGGCTGATTCCTTGCGCTTTTGTCCTGTGATGCGTACCGGCTTCTCTCAAAACCATGGTCATAATCGCATTCTTGTCTTTCGCTCGTCGAGCCCTGTGCATAGCCAGAGCGGACTCCAAGGGAAGATTGCTGACAACATCGCCATAGACCATGAGGAAATCACCAACAAGGAGACCGCGAGCATCTAAATCGCGCATAGCGTCTCCGATCGAGTGTGAGGTGGACCGGATAAGCTCCAGTTTGGAGAATGGCGAGGAGACTGCAGACCATTTTGACGCCCTGTACTTCGCTTTTAGTTTTTCTCCAGGCCGTAGTCAAGCCATTAACCTACTTTATGTATTCTTCAACCTGCTCTCTGTGAGCGCCACAGTAGACGAAAACTTCCTCTACTCCAGCGTTCGCTAGAAATTCAAAGGTATATTCGATGAGCGGGGTATTGGCGAGGGGTAAGAGGCACTGGAAAAAAAAAAATAAGCTACGGCAGGTAGGACGACAGGATACTGTACGAACTCGGGGACGCTCAAGTGTGAGGGGACTGAATCGAGTCTCAAATGGATCTGCTAGGATCTGTAACGGTTAGAAAAGCCTGGCGGTACTCATAGAGGGTACATACCACAGCCTGAAGAGGGTCCTCGCGCTCATCCTCTCCGCCCTTGGCCTTGTCGGAGGGGCCTTTCTTAGCCTTTGGCGGCATTCTTGGGTCGTAAGGTGGGAAATGTCAAAGGCGGTTTGTGAAAGTAGTTCGAACGAGTGGTTCTGTCCTCGGCAGTAGGTTTGCGCAAAGTGACTAGAGAAAGCCGAAGATGATGAGTCAAGCGTGCCTGGTGCGGGATCTTGCAGGTTGCAGATAAGCTTTGTGGGGTGGCTTCGGTGAGGGAACGTGGTGCCGGGTCGCAGAGATGGAGCGTGAGAGCGTTCGAGCCCAAAAGTGAACAAAGGTGTGAAGACGAGGCCTGGTGGCTTCAATTTGGGACAGTCTAGGCCTTCACATAACAGCAAGGATGCACCCTTGGCCTCTTGTGAGGGAATACTTTAATACGACGACCGTCCTTGATTTCTTATTTCGCTGTTCTTCAGAATAAAATAAATTTGGCTATCATTCGCGAGCCGTGGCTATCCTGGATGTTTTATATCTAGACATCCATTCACACCAAAATTCCTTTCTCCACCGCTTCTACATGTCGCAACACTTCTAGAGGGTAAGCACACCTACAGTCCTATCTCCTCGAATCATCAAGCTGCTCTCTAAAAATTACCGCGAAAATGGGTATGTCGCAAATGTCCATCCGCATATCATAGTCGTCCTAGTCTAGCTGGGAATGAAAGTAACGGAAGGCTGAAGTACAATTGACAGAACCACAATATCATAAATGGCTTTCCATGGAGAGTCCACATAGCCATTTTCCAAAAGGCAACCCAACAAGATTAAAGAAAGTCGGCTCTTCATCATCGCGGTCGCTGATGCATCGGATTCATAGGCTGCGGCTGGAGTGGCCCCGTGTACATCTGCTGGCGTTTAGCTGGATTATTCATATCGTCGCCTCCAGATATATCCGATATCTGCCTTCTATGGCCGCCTTGCTGCTGCTGCTGCTGCTGCTGCTGTTGTTGTTGTTGCCTATGTTGCATTTGCATTTGAGCCGGCCCGTTGTACGGCATCCCATGCTGCATAGGATTCATGCCATATACCCCTGGGTTTGCCTGGACTGCCTGCATATATTCGTCTGTGACAGTGCTACCCGCAGGGGAGACACCCGGCATCTGGTTGGGAGAATTCCAGTTACTGTTCGTGGACGGAGATTTGGCTGGGGATTCCTCTTCTTTCAACGCCTGGCGTGTCGTCGCCAAAGGTTGCGGAGGCATCATTCCATCCATATGGTTGGCTGGTTTCTTCAAGTGGGCTAGGTGCTTTTCCAGCATCTGCAAAAGACCTTCCTTGGTAAAGGGTTTAGGGAGAACATCATTCATACCTAATACAATGAATATCTGGATATTTATGGAGCGAATAAAGACAGTGCTTACCGTGCTGGAAGTACATGGAGATATCGTCGCTTCTAATATTGGAAGTCATTGCAATGATCGGTGTTGAATCGAATTGGCGGATGAGGTGGCAGGCCGAGACACCGTCGAGGTTCGGCATGATAATATCCATCAGCACTAGGTCATACTTCGAGCCAGCGTTCATCTTATTGACAGCCTCCAGGCCATCCAGCTTATAGGGGTTAGTAAGACTCCACTAAGACCACACCCAACACTTACTGCACTGTCAATGGAGCAATGGAAAGCGTAGAGGAATTTGCTGCCAATTCTTCGGCATGTCGGATCGTCTTCTACGAGGAGAATCTGGGGGGGTCGAACCCAGCCAGGATCAACTTGCGTACTCTTTTTCCTTGCGTCCGGGAATCGGGCGTCGCCAGTCTCCGGCGGTTTGGTCGGCATTGGATAGGGTATGTTGTGGATATGTTCGCTGTACATGGGATCGATACCATTCGTTTGCCCTACTGGATAAACCAGGTTGTCTAAATCTCCCATTCGCATTGAGGAGGACGAGCCCGCTGACTGTGGAGCAGCATTGCGACTGGATGGGCGGTTCTGGCCTCGCAAGAATTCCGGCGGAGGTGTGGTGAGTGTCCCGTTCATACGCATCGTGATCTCGTTCATATGCTCCAAGTTCCGTGGGTTGAGCATGACATCGGCATTTGTCTCGCTCAACAGTTTGGACGCATGCTGCAAAGGCGAGGCCGGCACATCATCTTCAATAGCGCCCTGCTGGTTCGGCTCGATATTGCCGTTTTGCACTTGGCCTCCTTGTGGGAAGGGATTGACGATTCTGCTGTCGCGCCGCCGCTGGGCGTCAACCGAATGTAAGAAGCTCATAACGTTCTGCATCACGTGTTCGTGATTAACAACCGTCTTCTGTAGACCAATCACCTCCTGTAGTAGCATCGAGTGGTGAATACTCAGTTCGTTATAGCGCTCTTGTAGCTGCTGTAGCTGCTGTTGCGTTGCAATCAATTGAGTATTAACCAGATCCATCTGTTGAGTCGGAATCATCATGTCTTCAGTCGGTTGGTTGGGCTTACGAGGCGCTGGAGCTTTTCTGCGGATGTTGTCGAGCGCATCTTTATTGTTAGCTTTAAAGTCTGGGTGCTTGAATTCCCATGCCTGTCCATTTCCGTCAGCTGTGGAGAAGAATAGCTATCGGAAGACGGGAGGTGCTTACACCCGGGCCGTACGGCGACTGGCCATTCTCTTCATTATTTTGCCGAACTTTATGGAAGTCATATTTGTTCAACTGCCGGACAAAGCTCGCGAAGTTGCTGTGCTTGAAATGTTTGGGAAGGATGTGTTTCGTGAATTTTTCATTCTGCTTCCGATCAGCACCAATGCCAGCCTAGTCCTGGGGAAGTCCTACTTCAAGCACAACAAAGCTGTCGCCTTCATTCCCCCATCGTACTACGTTCTCGTCTGTAGGATTTTCGAGCATTCTGGCTTTACAGTGAGCGAACTGTTCGGTGGGACGCGAACTTTGAGGATAGTCTTACTTGTACAACTTGCGAACCTGCGACGCAATTAGTACAATACTTGAGGCTAATTGACCCGTTGAGACCTACAAAGTCGCTGGAGTTGCTAGATCCAGAGGAAGCGCCCTGGTTGGACTCCATCTTGGCCTCGAGGTGTCGGAGAACGGTAGCACCAAGGAACCCTCCAACTTCAGAATCACCGCCGAGAGAACAGGTATAAGAATAAAGATGGCGCGCTGCGCAAATAGAGTGGTTGTCTAAGGCTATTGCATGGGAACCTCCGTAGCTGGCGTCCGTCCGGAGAGTAACTGAAAAGAGAAGACGAAGCGGGACGCAACCGGCTCGAAGTACCGATCGAATAGTTGATCGTAGCAGCGGGAGGCGATTGACGTGCAGGCCGAGCGGGAGTGGGCCAAAATGAACTGCTTGGGATGTGCGCAACCGACGAGCGATGGAGAGTCCGGTGCAGGAAGGACAGTAGTGAGGTGTAGGAGCGCAGGTTGGAGGGAAGGAAGAGAAGTGTGGATTAGGTTATTGGCGTACTAAACTAAGGCGAGTAGAGATTTGGGTGGATGGGAGCGTGGAATGTGCTAAAGGCAGAAGAGCAGTGCCGTCACTGCTAGCGCACTCGCATTGCAAGGTTAGATTGGCTTTGGCTGAAAGTAAGGTGCTGGGCAATTGGGCAGGCTTTGGCGGGCATTTCACGGTTTAGCAACGGGCGGGGGAGGACAGGCAAAGATGCAGGTGAGGTTCCCAGTAAGCGGAAGCGTGGAAAGGCAGCCAAGCCCTAACAGCGTGCCGAGGGCCCCGAAAACCCCGATATGACAAAGGAAGCGTGAAGGAGAAGCACACGACGCACTGAGATGGAGGAGTAGAGACGACGGGGAGGCAAAATGACAGTCACTCTGTGGCACCCGATTATGGTACAGGGGAGTCGAAAGCAGTAATAAGAGCAAGGCATGATGACAGTTCCAACTGACGGAAGGTGTTCAGACAGGTGTTGAGAGTTCTAACTAGCGAAACAACGAGCATCAAATTCACTCCGAGCGTATACGACATGGGACTACCACTCCCGAGGACCTTCCCGGGGAAGATTTTTGACTGCTGCCCCCCGCTGGTAGGGATACATATCAGCCATACTACTTCTAAGGTTGAGGTTGCACTCCTCTATGCTCTTTCTCACAGCGTCTGGGTTTACACAGCGTCTCGCGCTCTCATTGTGATCGCGAACTGCTTGATTAATAGATTTGCGCCTTTGATAACACAGTTTCTGCTGGGGGACTCATGACGATCCTGATGGGGAATGTCGGCTCGAAACCCCCCTGTACAGCCAAAAGTAAACATGCTGCTATTTTTGCAGGAGAGCATGTCCTGGTTAAATGTACCCTATATTGCGGTTAGGGAAAATGGAAACCCGGGACGGCTCGATTGTGCCTGTTTCAGAGGAGGAAAATACACGCGCATCACGGCAAGATGTCCATACGGCTGAATGTGAGAAGCGACTCTCAAGTCTATAGTGGTCGACTTTGCGATACAATACGGAACATTGTCTTCCCCGCCGCTTGCGACTGGCAGATGTCTAGCCCGTAGATCTTAACCCAGCACAATCATTTGCCCTGTTCGCTCTCCCCGGCTCCTCTTCCGTCATCCAAACACCCCAAACACTCCAAACGCCAACTAACGACATCATCACACAGCTTCACCAAGCCACAAACCCCTTACTACACTTGTATCTCTCTTCATCTGACGACTCAACTCTTCCTTTCCACCAATTAGACAACTTTACATCAATCTCCTTCCTTTCATCCACCATCAAACATCAAACCAGAGCATATAGCCATTATGTTTGCAGCTCGCCGCATTCAGTCCGCAAGGTTGTCGGCCTTCTCAAGCCAGCGTCTCGCGGCCGGGTTCCACAATTCGGCACCTGCTTTTGTGAAAGTAGGGGACCGGATCCCCGATGTCGAATTGATGGAGGGGTCGCCAGGCAACAAAGTCAGCCTCGCGAAGGAACTGAAGGGAAAGGGTCTGATTATTGGTACGTTCCATAATAAAGAAATACTACGTGTAATCCAGAGGTCGGACACTACTCCGCACGTCGAAGCTACATTATACCCAACAAGGGTTCGTTGTCTTATCTGCGTCCAGGAGTTCCCGCTGCTTACAGCCCTTCTTGCTCGGAGTCCCATATCCCCGGCTACATCAATTCAGCCAAACTTAAGGATGCCGGATCTGTATTCGTAGTCTCAGTTAACGATGCGTTCGTGTAGGTTCTATCCCTTTTCGGTTTCTCGATTAACCAATTCTTTCTTATTTCCGGTCTCCCGTCATTTCCATATGTAGGAAAGGCATGGCAAAGGGCGAGTCTGAAGAGAATGTAACGGCTATTTGATTCTCCTGACGCAAGCGTGGTACCCTTGAATGTGGCTGTAGAATGTATCATTAAACCTTTACTCGATTTTGGATCACTGGCTCTACCATACTGTCGCAAGCATGACTAACAAAGACCTAGCATGAAAGCATGGGGAAAAGACCTCGATCCATCGGGCAAAAGCGGCGTAAGTACAAGCCCTCACCAGCCTCCCCGCGTAGCAATCCATTTCACCTGAAAACATCTATACTGTCTTTCGATACTCCAACCGCAGCCCCCCCTTATAATGAGTGGAGTTCCTTGGCTGACCTAGTTATCGCTCTCAGATCCGCTTCCTCGCCGACCCAAGCGCAGAATTCACTAAAGCCCTTGATCTTTCATTCGATGGAAAAGCTATCTTCGGTGGTGATCGTAGCAAGAGATATACTCTTGTAATTGAGGATGGTGCTGTGAAAGAGGCGCATGTTGAGCCTGATAATACTGGTTTGAATGGTAAGTCTTTATTGAGACTCGCATCACAGAATCATGATATTAATCGAACACAGTCTCTGCTGCAGACAAGGTTTTGGGTTGAGGTTCTCATGTCTTTGTCTTGCTTCACAGAAGATCCTCCTCTTCATTGGAAATAGATATTTGTGAACTACTAGATCAAATATGAACAACCCTTCACGCGAAATCTCTGCAAACTGCTATCACCTTCTACTCAGGATTCTGTCCGATTAACGTTCCCTTTGTACCTGTGAAGGGGTGAAGAGTGTAGAAATAGCGCCAAGACCAGTGCAATCACGTAGGAGCGATTCCCGCTCTTCTAGACCAATCGGGTTAGCTTAATAGGTTTAGTGCCCACAACCTGGTGTCTCCCGTGACCATTCCCCACTTTGTCCCCTTGTCTTTATGTATCCGCCGACTCTATCTCCATCCGTCTCTCCACGACAGCCAGTCCGTTCATCACCCTTCAGCACCACCCAACCGTCTACCCACCCACTACAGCGACCTACGTCCTCACATATCTCTCCCGGCCGTCTTCACCACCTCTCCAAACACCCTACCAAAGCAACCGTGGCAAACCAGAGCAATGGCGCGAACCAGTACCAGTACTCATAATAGTAGTAGTAGTAATTCTTACGAGAATTACTACGGCCAAAACTCCAACATCCGTGCCAGCTGCTATGCTGTGAACACTTCCACTACGGCCCTCCAGGGCTTCCACTACTCCACTACGGGGGCTGGCGGGGTCGATTGGCGTTCCTGAGGTGAGCTCGGTAAGTGACAAAGCGCTCCCCATCAAATGTCGCACTCTCTGACTGTTTCTCCAGGGAATACCTTCACCTCCGCTGAGTCCCCCCCTCGCGGCCAGACACGCTTCCGCTGCCAAACAGTCGATATCGCCAAATCGCAGCGGAATGGCGCGCAGAGGGGGGGCTGCATACACCATTACGGGAGAGTGTGAGAGACTCTTCTGTGAGACACTGATGGCTGTTTTCCTGGGTGAGGGGAACTTGGCTCGTCAGGACTCGCTTGTAATGGGTATGCATAATCAAAGTGGTACTGCTGGTGAACAGAACCACATGTCCGATATGCAACAATATGCCGACAGAATTCACGGTTATCCGTCGCCCGAAATGGATGGTATAATCGAAAAAAGAGGCCTAGTCAACGACTGGATAGAAATATTCGATTATGTTGGGGGCATCAGGTTTATGGGTTTCGTGGCCGAGAAAGACGGTGAGAAGGCAATGTTCGTCTTCTTTGACCAGTCTGTCATTGGAGGTGATCTCAAGCCCGGGTAAGTCTTCACCTCCTAATTCCTTTCAACGGACTACACCTAATCTTATATCATGTTAGCTTAATGGCTCTGCTCGAACTCTGCGACACCCCTTACTTCTCCTGCTCTCGTCTTATGGTCTGCTTGGACCGACAAGCGGAGGCTCGCCTCATGGGTGCCCTTGTGAAAGACTTGGGGTGGATTGGTTTCCAGCTGGCAACTCTGAATGACTGGACTGGAGGAGATGAGATTACGAGCGATCGGTGGTTATTCATGGACATGGACGTTTAAAAGCGGTAATCCCTCATCTTTGGAACCCCAACATTTCCCTTGCTTCATGGTCGGTTGCTTGACGTTTTACACTCCTTTTCAGGATTTCCAAAAGTTCTTTTCGCTAAACACCTCACCACACTTCTACATTTGTAGTGGCAAATTTTAAGCTCCTAATTGTCTCTGCCCTTGCTGTTGGAGTACGGGGTTTATTCTTTTCCCTAATTCGTACTGAGGTAGTATCCCGGCTTGCATTTGCAAACCCGGTGTTTCTCAAAAATTCAATGCACTGTTTTCATATCACCCTAGAGCCCTAACCTTCGTCAGCATGCCGTTGTGTCTAATCATGAACACTTTCTAGGGGTCGGTTGTTGCGAGATAGAAGGGTAAGTGAACCTTGCTATCTCTCAAACATTATAGGATGGTTTATGCTCAATATGCATAGGAAAGAGCCAGTCCATTCCATGTCCCGTCACTATCAAACTGTGGTCGTTCCTTCTAAGGTTCCTGGCCCGCCTTCTGCCTTGTCTCCCAGGTTTTCGTCCGTTCCATACTGCGTGCCTTCCGCATGTCTAGCTCGCAGCACCCGTAGAATCTCCAGCTTTCAACCCCTCGATCATCTCTCATCCTCTTCTTCTCTTCCTCTTTTCCTTTCGCATTGCTAACATTATTATTGGTAGCATTGTCTCTTTCATCAATACCGATATGATGCCTCTCGTTGGAGGTAAGAAAAGAAAAGATGTCCACAATCGCACCATGACGCCTCATGAGAAAGACAAAGTTCGCCTCGTCGAGAAGTCCGGCGATGGGCCACAATCCGACTCCCTCGACAAGGTCCCTCGCTTACAACCCAGCCTCATGACCAGCTCGACTCGAGCGCTCTCCAACTTTCGGCGAAGGAGTGTCAGGATATTTTCGGTGTTCCGGGGAAACAGGCGTACAGTGGCTCGTACCCAGAGCTGCCAGTCTTGCTAACCCTGTTGAAGCTGCTCGGGACTCGTTCAACATGGGAACACGAGATGCAAACAGTCCAGATTCCAAAGCGTCGACTCCTACACACATCCATTCCCCAGTGTTACAGGAAAACAAAGATGCTGTATCTCCCCAGAGCGTGCCAGAGATCCTTATATCCCATCATACTTCCAAGTTGCCAACTGCAAAAGGAGCTGCTTTTCACGCTTCCCTCGATGGAGAGTCGGAACACACAATGGGAGCTCGACGCAATTCACTGGGACTCCGCATGAGTAGGTCGACTCCAGGTTTCTCCCGACACCTTTCCGGCAAAGTCTCCAATGTACTTCCCGCTCTCAACAACGCCACGGTAGTACACCGCCCGAAACTACAATCAAGGCCCACGGTGCTGACTTCGAACGGCAGCCCCCCTGGGCAGGGTTATCAAGTTGTGCCTCATGACTATTTCCCCCCTTCCATAACATATAATGTTGCCGAACAACATTCGGTAATATCTCCACCATACAGCTTCCCCAGAAGCAGTAACCCGCCCGCGAGCCTCAAGTCAACAGCGCCAACATCTCTTTTCTCCTCTGGCGGACTACGTTCCGGCGAGAGAAACTATAACAATAAAGCCTCAGTCACAGCCTCTCCCCCAGGTGATAGGTCCCCAGATGAACCCGCCACTCAGTGGCTTGTATTCCCACGACAAGATTCTCCACGTCTCGCGGAGCCTTCTATCGCCACGGTTGAGAATGCTGCTGCAGCCAAAATCTATTTCGAATCCCACTTCAATGCACTCCTCGGGACGAGAGTCACACCGCGCTCGCTGCGTCGGCGAAACCTGGAACGAAATTTGTTCGTCAAGGTTCTTACGAGTGAGGAACGCCTTCAAAAACGCAATGAATGGTACCGTGCTGAATCAGAGCACCTCCGTCAAATGCGGGCTTTGAAGTCGAAGACATTGATCCGCCAAAAACTCAAGGGCGTTCATATCTCCAATTATGAAATCGTGAGAATTTTAGGCAAGGGGAGCTTTGGAGTAGTGCGGCTTGTCCGTGAAAAGAGCGATACTTCAGTGCCGTCCCCAACGGGTGTTACACCAATGGTTGAGACTTTTGACGGCGGGTACGGGAGAAGCACGCTGAATAAGAGCCGGGAAAACAGACAAGTCTACGCAATGAAAGTCATTCGAAAGTCCGATATGTTGCGGAATAGCCAAGAAGGTCATCTTCGTGCCGAAAGAGATTTTCTTGTTGCTTCCGAGAACTCACGGTGGGTGGTGCCCTTGGTTGCCAGTTTTCAGGATAACAACAACCTCTATCTAGTTATGGATTACATGGTTGGGGGTGACTTTTTGGGCCTACTTCTCCGGGAAGATGTTCTGGACGAAGGCGTTGCTCGGTGGTATATCGCTGAAATGATACTATGTATCGAAGAAGCCCACAAAATGGATTGGATTCACCGCGACGTCAAGCCAGACAACTTCCTCATTACCGCCTCTGGTCATTTGAAAATTTCTGATTTTGGCCTCGCATTTGATGGACACTGGTCTCATAGTCAAACCTACTACAACGAGCATAGATACAGTTTGCTTCGCGATTTGGATATCCAGGTGGAGGGTGATCAACAAGATTTGGTAGAGGAAGCGGAGCGTCAAAGCCATCAAAGAATGGCAGATATGATCAGTGGCAATGTGACCGAGAGGGAGAGGCTGAGAGTCAAGCAGGATGATGCGAGTGGCCCGATACTTGACTGGCTTAATCGCACACAGAAACGTAATTTTGCTAGGAGTGTTGTGGGGACAAGTCAGTACATGGCACCGGAGGTGATTAGAGGCGAGAATTATGACGGCAGATGCGATTGGTGGAGTATTGGTATTATACTCTATGAGGTATATCGGTATCAATGTTGGGCGTCCAAGAAATTGGCTAACATTGAGGTGTAGTGTCTATATGGCTGCACGCCATTCTTCTGCGAAACTCGCCAGGCAACGAAGAATCGTATTTTGGTAAACCGCATTGGGTCTTTATCCTAATCTATGCCTGATTATTAACCTCCGTAGGACCACAAACACCAGCTCCAGTTCCCCATCGAGCAGCGCTATACCAGGCCCAATATCGATCGCGTCGCCCTCATGCCTGTGACCCACACCGCCATCGATCTAATCACGCGTTTGCTCGACGAAAAAGACGTCCGGCTTTCCGCGCAAGCGTACCGTGAGAATGACTTCGTTATGCAAAAGACTGCTCAGGGGCGCCGCCATATGCGCAATTTCCCTTATACTGGTTCAATTGTATTCCGAGACGATGCGAAGGAAATCAAAGACCATCCGTTTTTCCGCCATATCCCATGGTCTACGCTCCACTTCACGCGGCCCCCCTTTGTGCCCAAGGTCCATGGGAACCAGCCTATTACGAAGTATTTTGATGATGAGAAGGATATCATGAGCGAGAGTGATCATCTGGATTCGAGTAGCCATATTTCCGTCGCGCAGGACATGGCGGCTGAAATTCAGGCTACACAGCTCTTAGACCTGAAAGATGCGACGGTAAACCTTTGGGCTCAAAAACCCGCAGGAGCCCTGAGTTCAATGAAAACGAAAGGCTCCCCGGAGAAGAAACGCAATAAGGAGAAGAAGAGGCCTAGGGACAAATTGTTGAGGGATCCGAAGGTGGGCAGGACGGTACTTGAGATTAGGAAGAAAGGCGCGTTTATTGGGTATACGTATCGGAGGCCTAGGTTTACGTTGCCGGAGTTGGAGGAGAATGTGCAAAGGGGAAGGTTAGGGGTTGAACGGCAGGGGATGGTTGTGCCAGTTAGTGCGTAGATGGGATACTCTGGAAGGGGGCGTTGAGACGTGGAAGTGGTTGGAACTGGTGTACGGGGGATGGCTGAACGGGACTGAGGATATAGATGGAGTTGGGGTTTGGGTTTATTGTTTTCATGCGTTTGGTTTTGTCGTTTTCACGTTCTCTAGCCTTGTGTTCCTTTTGTTTTCCTGGGTTACCGTCGAGATTGACTTTTTGCTTTTCTCCTGCTTTTTTCTGATGGGTATTGATCGTATGAGAGTTTAACATTAAAACTTGGCCCTGTTAGTCCTCTGACTGATATTATTACGGCTGTAATATGTCCCCTACAGGTAGAGCGAAGAACTCTTTCTATAATGTAACGCTGGCATCGATTGTATCAAGTACGAACCCCTGACAGTGATAGAAGCTGGCTTTATGAATCTATTGTTCTGGTCAAAGTAGCTGATACTTTTTCATGAAATGCTAATTTTACATTTCACCTCCCGCAGAAAGCTACGTATCACTTTCTATAAAAGTCCAGCCCCATTCATCATATATTCTCCCCAGGGACATTTCATATTAAAGCTTTTGAGGCATAGTTAAGAATCAAAGCGCTCCCACGAGGCTGTTAACGAACTTTGAGATTCAAAGCACGAAATTACATTATAGTCTTCAAGGAGGTTTAATTTGTGGGAGTAATAAAGTGAAATTCGTTAAAGACCTTCACCAATAAGATAGGATGGATGATAAATCATATACGGATTATCACCTCCAGAAACGGGCATCTCTTTCCCGACGACCTGGTATCCTTGATTCGCATCCTTTTTCTTCAACTATTACCCATCAGACAAAGATATCATGATTTCTCTCGCGAGGTTTTCATTAATGGCTAATAACGCCGTATCACGGCATCTCAGGCTCATTTCTCCCACCAACTAACCCCAGAACTGGACTTTTGTCTCCCAGGACCTTGCAGACCTTAACTTCAACTAGCTATATCGAAAGCGTCAAGCTGACTCTTTATCACCAAAGCCCTTTTTGATCTCTTCAGTTGTCACAAGTGCTGATCAAATAGGGTGAAATGACGCGTCATTGTTCTCCTCTCCAGCTCTAGAACAGCACGAGTCACTGTCCCGGTGCCGCATCTGTTGTCGTGGGTGACAGCTCCTGGTGTTAGGGAGGAACCGACTTCACGCTCTATATATTTGCGGCCATCAATATGCAAATCCATCTAAATCTTTTCTAATCTCTTTGAATATGCCTTGAAGAAGTCCGCTTTGAATAGGAGCAGGTGAAAAGCCGATTGTATTTTCCGAGATCCTTATATCGTAGGACCTTTTAAGGAGAAGGTGAAGGGCTCTTCCTTCTTCTTCTTACTATCTTTTAAGTGAGGGCTACTAGATTAGCAAGCCGTCCCCCGAACTATAGTAGTCTGTCTAACCTTTCTTTTGATATAGGCTAAGGAGGTAAAGCCTCCTTATCCTCCTCTTCTAGGTCTTCCTTAGCTTGCCGAATGAATTAGCGCATCTAAAATCCCATGAAAGATTAACCTTTAGAAGAATTGGGCTAGTACAGAGCTTTCCAATTTGGTGTAGTAGCTCTAATATCCTCTTAAGTGAAAGCGTTGAAGTCTTTTGATAGCTGCTTGGCTATCGATGAAAATGAAGACTTCATTCTTTTTGTTCCCCCTATCCTCAACATAGGAGAGAACCCTATATATACGAAATAGCTGGGCGCCGGTTATTCCCATACACACTCCCCTAGGCTGAAGCTATTCTGTTGAGGATTTTCTTATCTTGTATTTGGCGAAAGGCTGCCGCGTTGTTTCCCCTTCCCTTGATCCATTAGTGTAGTACATCTCCGCCTGCTAAAGTCTAACCTAGTAGAAAGCTTATATGGGCTTCACCTTCCTTCGGTTCCCCCCTAGAAGCTATTTGAAAGGCAGTTTCTAAAGGTAATTGCCAGTGTTTAAGCTAGTATTGCCGGACTTCTTCAATTTTTCCTTGTGCTTAGTAACAAGCCAATTCTCATAGGTTTGTCCCTCAGCTGGCTTTATCCTTTTTATGGTGAACTTATAAATAGGGTTAGAATGCAGATCTAGCTCTATATCTACGCCTAATTCATCCTTCCTGTCCAGTGCTTGAATTGAATTGAGGATTGGATAATTTAGTGGAAGCCTTAGTAATTGGAGAGCGTAGTTATTATAGATCTTGTCGAAGCAAATACTCGGAGAACGAAAAGCAGCATCAATTCCTATTGCTTTAACCAGAGATGTTTCGAATGTTCCTAATATAAGCCCGAGGGCTGGATTCTGGAGTTTTTCGAATTTGGCACTGCAGGATTTACTGATAGGCTTGTTCCACCAAACCAGAACATCGTAATCGGCAATTGAGTTGACACAAACAGTATAGAGTTGCCGGATTGCTGAAAGAGACAGCCCCCTTCGGCTGTTGGCTAATCGTTTGATAAAGAAGAAATCTTTAGTAGCTGCCTCGGTTTTCTTATCAATATGAGCTTTAAAGGATAGCCTCGACTCCAACCAGAATCCTGGCCACCTAATAGCCTTTTTAGGAGTTATATCAGCAAAAACAATTTCAAGTTGGACTGGGATTTGCTCCTTTTACCCGTTAGAGAGGAGTGTATTTGCTCTGTTTTCTCTATGTCAAATTCAACGGTAGGCTTTCTGGTTCCCCTCAAAACGAGTCTCGGTACGCTTCTTTTAGGATTTGGCAATTCTGCTTGACTGAGCCAGTAACAATGATAAAGCTGAAATCGAAGGAGGACCTTTAAGATAGTATTCTCTTCTTCGATGGGAGAATTCTTACTAGCAAAAAAAGATCCTACCAATTAAGATACATGGAGAGAGAGAGAGTTAGACTCTAGTCGTCTAGTCGTCTAGTTTATATTACTTTATAGGGTTCGGAGTATAATATAAGATACAGAAATCGTTCTTTAGAAAGAACGTTGTTTCTGTATTCCCACCCTATAAGACATACCTCAACTCGAAAAGGAGAAACCTAGAGAAAGCTACCCGTTAAGCGACGTTAAGAAACCGGGTATAGCACAAATGCTCCTTATAGAATAGAAGGTTTCCGGTTATGAAATTTAAGAGTTTAAGTGAATATTTGTTGCTAATTGCATTCATCAGCCCCTATGTATTTAACTAATCCGGACCCCCTTAATATCCTGAAGCTGCAAACAAAACTTAAGCCTTAGTATCTTTAAACAGTATGCTCAAACACCCCCATAAAAGAGGATGAAAAGATAATGTTTAAAACTTTTCCTCATATTTACAGATAAAGGCTGAACTCCGAGATAGACATATTCACCAATTTCATGATACGGGGGAACATGATTGGGCTTTTCCTTCATATAGTAACCATCAGATACTGAACAGGATTATGATAAATGCGCCACGTCGATAGTCATTAAGACACCATGCAGTTGTCGGTATATGTACGTAGTTCGGCGTTATGGTGGATATTATTGGCATTGACGTAGATATCGGTCTTGCCTTTGATGGATAGTTTGGTGCCAGGTGCAGCCAGATTGGTTTTTCGTCGATGCTGGCATCTGAGTTCGGAACTTTGAAGACGACATGGCTCCGCTGATGTAGTAGTCTCTGTTCTTTCTGAAAAGCGCTCTGATTCTTGAGCATACGGACAATCTAATTGTCTCGTTCTTCATTCTTCTATCTCATGTTTTAGTCTTCTTCTCACCATTGGCGTCGAAACCCAGGCTGTCCAGCTGCCGAATCAGCTCGTTGATCTTGATGACCTTTGCGAACTGCTCCGGTAATAAAGCATCGCCTTTTTCTTTTTTGTCTCTGAGCTCCCGGGCCTGGCGAACCTTCTTCACGAGTTTCTTAGCTTCCTTCTCCTTCTCCGCTTCCAGGTTGAGAGGTTCTGCCGGTGCGGTCTCTGTCTCAATTTCTTTCGTCTTAGACTGATTTTCGGCAATTTTGTTGTCAAGAGCACGACTGTCTTCCCCATCAGCATCTGCTGCGGTCGCCGCAGCCTTTTTCCTGGCCTCGCGCCGTTTGGCATTCTTGTTAGCGGAGACAGACAGCTTAGCCTTTGCCTCATCAATACCAGTCTTCAAGCCCTCCGCCCCCGGTATACCTCCACTTCCACGATTCTTCCAGGCCTCAGCAGTGCGGTTTCGGTAAACTTCGCGGTCTTCGGGTGGGGCATAGCCGGGTCGAACTCGACGCTCTGCGCGGACGGTTCCATCTGCACGCCGTGTCTGGGGGACAATCTTCTCACCGGTTGCAAGGGTGACAATGCCGGCTTTGGAGGGAGTGGATTCGCCGGTAGAAGACATATTAGTACCCGTTGGGCTGTGTTGATGGTAAAGTAGAAGTTGAGATCGGTGCGGGGTGAGGTTATGGAGTTATAAGTCACGCCGCGTCCAGTGCAAGAAAGCAACTGCGTGATTGCAGGGAGAATTGAGTAGAGATGTATAGACGAGCGAGTCAGTACGAATTTGACTGCTGATGTGGATGTAGATTTTTTGTTGTTGACGTTGAGATGAAGAAATGTAAAGTTGAAGAAAGTGGGAGGTTGTAGGGCTGAGGTTGAGGCCTCGCCGGCGGACCCGACCAATCAGAGGCGGGGTCATTCGTTTTGCACGCGGCTTGTTCCTTTCCCTGCCCTTCCACCTCAACTTGCACGACCGCATCACCACCGTTTCCAGTTCGCCCACTACCAAAGACACCAGCTCTCTGCTCAGCTTCGGCTTTCCATCTCCTTCAAAATGCCTTCTGTAAGTTAATTGGCACACTTACCGCCCACCGAAGTACTTGCTAACTCTACCACTCTTAGGTCGCATCCAGCCTTTACAAGCACGTCTACCACTATCCACCCCTCCGTATCAAACAAGACTAACATCAGTCGCAGCGTCTTCTTTGCGAGGAACACTGCCATGCTGGCGACTGTCTTCGTCTCCGCCTTCGGCATGCAGTTGTACGTAGTCCCCGGCCGGTCTCTCGGATAAGTGGGTGTGCGCAGAATGCTGAGATTCAATAACAGAGCTTTCGATGCGGGATCTGACAAGATCTGGGACTCTGTGAACAGAGGCGTATGTTACCTATGAGACAATCCTATAGATGGGATGGCTAATCTTGCGTCCAGCGCCAATGGAAGGATATCAAGTATCAATACGTCCAGAAACCCGAAGAGGAGGAGGAATAAATGCAGGAGCCGGCGATGGAGTAAGGAACAAATTATAGAGTGGTACCAGCCAGATCGCTCTGGCGACTGGATGCTGTACATTGGTGTATACTATGACATTTCAATCAATACACTCGGATTAGGGGTGGTCCCTTTGATGTTAACCAAAAACTGTGACTTTCCTTTTGTGGTTCTTTTACTGCGATAACACGAATGTCTTGGCCATAGAAGGTTAAAGTATAGTGAGGCACTGCTCAGTATGGGTTCCATAGAACTGGTTATGGCTGTCGTGTATAACTCGGTGTTGTGTGAATCAGGCCTACTTCTAATGAATCTTGCTTTAGTGAGCGATTCTCAGAAGCTATTGTCTCATTGAAACCAATTATATGCATTCCTGAATAGAAATCGCAAATAAAGCCGGCCATTTTGTGTGTTGTGACTGCCTACGCTCCGCTTCCGGCCTGGGCCGCGGTGACTTCATACTTCCAGCCTGCCCGCTTATGTTTTTACTACTCACTTCCAACTTCGACCGTCTTCCTCACCTCCACAACATCCTACCTCGCAAACAACGATATTCACCGCACCGTACCGACCCCACTGGAGTTTATAAAAGTGGCCGGTCCACTTATCGGTGGGGAGCTACGATCACCTAGTCCAAAAGCCTTTATCTGTGCCCCTTCCTACAATCCATCTCTCAACCCCACCACCAAGCAACCACCACGCCCGCCTCAAGCTGAACACACCACGATGCTTATGTCGCTGGACGAGCGAGGTCTCTGTCTAAAACTCCGTGATTTTCCGCAGCAATTCAACTACCGCTATACTGACGAAGCGCGACGAGAACTCCTTCAGATACTCTTTCGGTCTCTCGCCGGTCGTGGCGATTATATCCGGCTCTTCTTCCCTGAAGGACCTCCGACAGATCCAGAGAAACCATGGAGTCTACGGGATGCACAAGGAGCGATAGCAGGTGCTGAATATACTGAAGCGGCCCGAGGAAAGCCGTGCGGACACATCTTCAAGAGCGGTGAATCCACATACCGGTGCAAGACGTGCACATCGGACGAGACATGTGTTCTATGCGCGCGGTGTTTCGATGCTTCCGACCATGAAGGTCATGCAGTTTATGTTAGTGTATCTCCAGGAAACTCCGGCTGCTGCGATTGCGGTGACGACGAAGCTTGGATCAGGCCTGTACACTGCAATATACACTCTGCCACGTCACAGACGGAATCAAAAGCTGCTGGAAAAGCCCGACAAGGCTCTTTGCTGCCTGACGATCTACAGAGCAGTATCCAGAGGACGATTGCCAGAGCCCTGGACTACCTGATTGACGTTTTCTCCTGCTCACCCGAGCAACTTCGGTTACCGAAAACGGAACAGAGTGTTTTGGAGGATGAACGGACTTCCCGGCTGACTTCGAAGTGGTACGGGAAAGGTGATATTGTTTCTCCCGACCAGGAGTTTGCCCTCGTGCTATGGAATGATGAGAAACATACTGTCCACGATGTCCGAGACCAAGTTGCCCGCGCCTGCAAACAACGAAAACAGTTCGGTCTTTCCAAAGCCTACGAGGTAGATGAAGTTGGTCGTAGTACGATCGTCTACTCAACTGACATCACGGAACTGCTCCGAATGGCGAAAATTATCGAGGACATCAAGCTGACTGTGACCATTCGCTCAGCCAGAGATACGTTCCGGGAAGAGATGTGCGCCACCATCATAGAGTGGATTACGGATATCGCTGGATGCAGCGTGGGGCCCGATCACGACATACTTCGACATACAGTATGCGAAGAGATGCTAAAGCCTTGGCGGGTAGGCAGCGAAGCTTCGCACCAACATATCGGCCAAGATGGGATCGATGATTGTGAAGCCGAGGAAAATGACTTGGAGGAGATGAACATAATTACACGGATGATGAACCGGCATCGTCGTCAAGCTGCTGCTAATCGGCGGCGTGATGGCAACGATGACGCCACAGCTTCTGAGGATGATGATGACGACGAAGCCGGGAGCGCTGGAGAGGATACTGAAGATATGGATATCGATGAATTCATGGCCCAGGACAACGACGGGGATGTGGATATGGACGCCTATGAGAGCCAAGATGAAGCACTCGAGGTGAGCGAAGCTACTATTGCCGGCTACCCTCCTCCACCACCTCCCCCGCCTGCTCCGACACGAGCACGTGGACAAGTATTGACACCCGCCGAATCAGAGGCCGACACTATGTTCAACACGTCGCCTCCCGCCGACATGGAGCCATCGCTGCAGGTCCCTGAAACCCCTCGTAGCAGGCCCCTTCCTCTTCGGCCTCCGAGGCCTCCAAAGTATTGGCTTGAAAGGCCAGAGTCCTATGGAAAGAAGCCTGACACGCCAGCTCACGAAGATCTTTGGCAGCGCCTACGCCTGGACTTTCTGATTCTTTATGACCTGAGAATGTGGAAGAAGGCGCGTATCAACGTTCGAGATGTCTTCATCAGCACGGTGGTCACGATACCCCACTTCAAGCGTCTTCTCGGTCTCAGATTTGCAGGTGTTTACACAACTTTGGCCCAATTGTATCTAATTGCGGATCGTGAACCGGATCATTCGATTATCAACCTTTCCTTGCAGATGCTCACTACGCCTTCAATCACAGCGGAAGTCGTGGAGAGAGGCAACTTTCTTACGAATCTCATAGCCATTCTGTACACTTTCCTTACAACTCGCCAAGTTGGATATCCATGGAATGTGGATCCCAAGGCTACTCTCGCCTTCGAGCAGGGCGCTGTTACGAACCGTCGGATGTATCACTTCTTCCTCGATATGAAGTATCTGCTGCACTCTGAACATGTCCAGGAGAGGCTCAGGGAAGAGGATCGGTATTTGTTGCAGTTCCTCGACTTGATCAAGCTTCATCAAGGTATCTGTCCCAACGTTCGTGCGGTTGGCGAACATCTCGAGTATGAGACCGATGCTTGGATTAGCGCGTCCCTTATTACCCGAGAGATCAACAAGCTCTGCCGGCTGTTCTCTGAAGCTTTCTCATGGAGTAGAGACGAGGACCCTACCACTATCCGACGTGCAATCCGCTGGGCTGCTAGGGTTGCCATTGTCAACTCGTTAGGAGCCGAACGTTACCGGTTTGACCAGGCGGAGGTCAAGCATGAGACTAAGTTCAAGACATTGGATGTGTTCGAATTCGACGCCGAGCCATCTACGTTCTTCGGGCGCGCATACAAGATCGTGGATTTCATTGTGGCCAAAGAGCCTATGAGTTTCCACCACGCGCTTCACTATACTCTGTCTTGGTTGATTGATCGTGGCAAAAGCATGCCTAGTGATCATCTGCTGGGCTTGCTTCTTTTCTCTTTCTCGGAGTTGAAGGAACCATATGTGCCGCAAGGAGCTATCATCCCGGACCATCAACCCGATGAATACCTCCTCGCCCTGTTTGATTTCCCCATCAGAGTTTGTGCGTGGCTCGCTCAGATGCGGGCTGGCATGTGGGTTAGGAATGGCATCACCCTTCGACATCAAATGTCTCAATATAAGAACGTCATACATCGGGATGTATCCTATCAGCGAGACATCTTCCTCCTACAGACGGCTTTGGTGATATGCGATCCTTCAGTTTTCCTCGCTACCATGGTAGATCGATTCGGACTTATAGATTGGATAAAGGGGCATTATGAAAATCAGGCTGGATTCGAGGATTCTCAGGTTGTGGAGGTTGCTGAAGACTTTGTGCATCTTCTCATCATCCTTCTAACCGACCGTACAAACCTCATCCCCGTTGAAGATGAAGCCGACCATCAAGTCACAGCCATGCAACGTGATATTGCCCATATACTCTGCTTTAAACCACTGTCTTACTCTGAACTCCTGGGTCGCGTATCGGATAGAATCCGGGACGCAGAGGATGAGTTTACCGAAGTGCTGGAAGAGATGACAAGGTTCCGACCGCCAGAGGGCTTATCCGACAGCGGAACGTTTGAATTAAAGGAAGAGTATTTGGACCTAGTGGACCCATACTGCTCTCAATACACTCGGAATCAACGAGAAGAAGCAGAGACAGTCTATAGGAATTACATGGCGAAGAAAACCGGAAAGCCAACCGCGGACATTGTGTTCGAACCCAACCTTCGGCCCATCCAGTCTGGTGTCTTCAAAGACCTATCGAATTTCACGAGAACCTCGTTATTTACCCAAATGATTTATTACTTGCTTGGATATGCGTTGGTCGCTCAAAAAGTAACACCAAACATACCGATCACTCGCGTTGAAGCGTATGTCCAGTTTGTTCTGCAGCTAGTTTTGGTCGCCATTCTCGAAGATAAATCAGAGGAGCACGACTGGGCCCAGCAGGCACCAGGGTCATTCGCGACCTCGATATTGACTAAGGAGGCCAACGTTGGCCTTCCTCAGCAACCTACAATCTTGTCAATTCTCAAATCACTCACTGAGATAGATGCATTCAAGTCTTGTGAGCCTAAGGTTAATTTGATTCTCCACCGTCTCAAGCAACGTCAACAGGGCACATTCATCATTGCCACTGAAGCGCTACATATGGCTGTTGACCGAGGGGACACATCATCTCCAGCATCAAGCACCATTCAGGAGAAAGAGTTGAAAAAGAAGCAAGCTTTGGACAGGCAGGCCCGAGTAATGGCGGCATTCAAAGAGCAGCAGGGCAAATTCATGGCCAACCAAGATATTGATTGGGGTGAGGAAGATTTCAGTGATCTGGAAGACGAGACCAGTGCTCTTATGGAGGAAGAGAAGGCGGTAAAGTATCCATCAGGCACCTGTATTCTCTGCCAAGAAGAGACCAATGACCAGCGCTTGTATGGAACATTTGGCTACGTATCGGAGAGTGGGATTCTGCGCACCACAGATACTCAAGATGATGACTGGGTTGATGAAGTCACCCAAACTCCAACCAGCCTTGACCGCTCAGCGGAATCCATTCGACCATTTGGCGTCGCAAGCAAAAACAAGCGTATGATGGAGAAGGTAACCTCCACGGGCGATACAATTCTCCTGGAAAGACAAGACCTGGCAAAAGGATTCCCATGTTCTCAGACACGCGGAGGGCCTGTCACGATTGGGTGTGGGCATATTATGCACTATTCATGTTTCGAAGTCTACATCCAAGCAACCCAACGAAGACATGTTAGTCAGATCGCTCGCAACCATCCAGAGAGACCAGAGCGCAAAGAATTCATGTGTCCGCTTTGCAAAGCGCTCGGAAACATGTTCTTACCTATTATCTGGAAGGGAAAGACAGTCACATATCCCGGCGTTTTAGACCCCCAAACTTCTTTTGGAGACTACATTGAGTCTGAGGTCGCTATCAACATCTCGAAGTTCGACAAGAGTCCTGAGAGAGCAGATGGAGAGCCTCCGGCCAATTTGAGTCGCCAACAAAAGACTCTGTTCGAATACGCTGATCGAGCGTTTATATCCCCGGTGGCTTCACAGCTTCCGACTATCGCCAAATCAAACTTTATGGTTACCGTTGCAGGGCCTGCACGTGCTCCACCGCCGCCGACGCCCGTACAACGGATTATGGAGCGAATGCTCCCAGCCTTGTTGCCAGACGACCCCCAGGATCCTCTCATGGTGTCTTCTGAGAGCAATCCTACTGTCGTGCAGAGCTTCCCGATGCTAGAACTCGTGAGAGTCTATCAGAGACTCCGTGATACTTTCCGTGTTAATGGAATTCCATCTATTTTCGGCTCTCCCCACACCCCAGCAGCCATAGTGGAGGATTTGACACACACAGACACTCTCGCGCGCACACTTGGATTCTCTATAGCAGCCGTGGAAATCGCACAGCGAGGGGTTCAGTCTGAATCGATGAGGGGCACTCTACTAGACAAGATTTCCCCGCAAACACTGACGCATTTGCGCGTCTATTCGGAGACTGTAAATTCCTATATTGCGGTTGGTTGTTTGCGAAACCAAGGTTCTACCAAAACGATGCAGGAATACCTGGATCTTCAATGCAGACAATTGCATCAACTCTTCATTGGCCACCCTAACATCTTCGATCCGGACAATCTACCATACGACTTGAAGGCTATACCTCCACTTTTAGACCAAGATCCTTTCACATTTCTCACGGAGTGTTCGGCAGGTGTGGTTCCCGCTCTCAACTTGAACATATACCACATTCTTCGTCTTTGTTATTTGGCCGAAATCGTTAGAGTGGTCAGGGCATTTGTAACCGATGACTGGATGGACACTGTAGGCAATCCACAAGGTGAAGACATACCCATCATTAAAAGGCGAAACAAGGACTTCACGCGGTTCATCAGTCCTTCAAAGGCCAGTAGCGATGTTGTGAGCTTGGACCTGGAACAGACTGGAAGTCTGCACCGTTTTCTGGTTCGACTTGTGAATGTGATCAATCTTCACCGTCAGCCGAACCACTACGAGGACCGCCCCGAGGCCTACGACCTTGGAAATGGGAACGATGATAACGACTTCGTGCAATTCATGTACACCATGATATCCACCTATGCCCTCCCTTTCCTCCGGAAAGCTGCTATTCTGATGCATGTCCGATATGGTGTCGAATTTCCTCTTGTTCCTCCCGAGAGAGTCGAAGAACCCGAGCTCGACCGCCTTTCCTCACTCCTCAAACTTCCTTCTCTCCATGAGATCTTCGAATCGTTTGTTGGCGACAACTGGCATATACGGTCCGTGGCAGACGGCTGGATCCGTCACCATTTCTGGTCTCACGAAGGCAAACGGCCGGTCCGATCTACGATCTCGCTGTCTCATCCTGCTATTTTCGAACTAGTAGGTCTCCCAAAGAATTATGATACCTTAACCGACGAGGCCATCCGAAGGAGGTGTCCCACCACGGGAAAGGAATTGACAGATCCATGCGTGTGCCTGTTCTGTGGTGAGATTCTGTGCAGCCAGGGAGTTTGTTGCATGAAGGATAAGAACAAAGGTGGATGCTTCCAGCACCAAGAGAAGTACGTAATCTAGTCATCTTGACATGGTTTTGAATAATAACGTTATACAGATGCGGCGGTAACATCGGACTTTTCATCAATATCCGCAAATGCATGGTTCTTTTCCTCAACGGCACCAATGGTACCTGGGCCGTCGCACCGTATCTCGACAAGCATGGCGAGGTGGACCCGACGCTCAGACGGCATTATCAGCTGTTTTTGAACCAGAAACGGTATGATATCCTGCAGAGACAGGTGTGGCTGAACCATGGGATTCCGAGTTTGATCGCTAGAAGGTTGGAGGGGGATGTTAATAATGGTGGGTGGGAGACCCTTTAGTTACGAGGGATGAGGACAGAGTGATAGGGAATGATTAGGTGGTCGAGGGCGGGATATGGAGGATTCGTGAATGGGGATAGTACTCGTGATCCATGTATTAAGTGGTAGTTGGAAGTTAATTGGATTATGGGATGTATTCGGCACAAAGCATTCACCTTATTGCTTTGTAAGCGTAGTCTATAGAGAAATCGCTTTATAAAGATATTCAACTATGTAGCAAACGTTCAAGAAGGACAGGGAGAACTCTTTGACTTTCGGCGCTCTGGAATTTTTCGCAACTTCAAACAAAAGCCTCACCACATACATCATCATCGTTATTACCATCCTCATCATCCTCACCCTCCTCACCCTCCTCATCATCCTCATCGTCCTCATCATCCTCATCGTCCTCATCATCCTCATCATCCTCACCATCATCATCATCATCTTCATCATCATCATCGGCCACCTCACCAGTTCCCTCTTCCTAGGTGCTCTTCGTTGGTGCTCATACGAACTACACAGTATGATTGGGAAGAGCCGGATTTGGACAAGTTTGCAAGTTTCACAACAATTCAACCAGTTCACGATTTTGTTGCGCTTTCTTTGAGATGAAATAATATCAAATACTCAGGTTTCAAGGCATAAATTTTCATTGCATCGTATTTATCTATCTCAATGAGCTATTGTCGGATTTTTTTCTATTGAGTTTTTGTACTCAATCTGGAGTCCTCACACCATTAGTGGGTGGCACCATGACTAGATGAGCCATGTAAGATAAACGAGCCATTTACAATGGCACAACAATCTTCGTCCCACTAACACCTGCCCTCAATTTATCCAGTGCGGCATTCAACCCCTCTAAACCACCCTTCTCCACCTGAAGGCTCGGGCTAGGGACAACGGAGCCGTCCTTTAGGCCAGGTGCCAGCCAGCCATGGAAGCAGTCGGCAATGTGCTGGTCCCTGACCGCCTTGTCCATCGACGGCAAATTGAATGTGATTGTGGTGTTGTCGAGCGTGGGGTGGTCTGGGGGAAGCATGGGGGAGTGGGCGACCTGGGCGGCATTCCCGCCCTTTGTCTCCTTGAGCACGTCCAAAGTGGGCTGAAGGCCGCCGTCGACAACGCAATGCGCGTTGTACAGGTTGACGCCGTCCTTCTTCACCGCGTCAACAATCTTGGCCACGACATCGGCGTCTTTGTAATCGAAGACGGCGTGCGCGCCCAGCTTTTTGAGGTACTCATGATGCTTGGAGCTGGCGGTCACGTAGGTGGTGAAGCCGAGCGTTTTGGCGGATTGCACGGCGTAGGTGCCGACGCTGCTGGCACCGCCCCAAATCAGCACCGCCTGCTTGTCTGAAGCGGAGTACTGGGTGGAGAGGGAGATGCCCATGGTAGTCCAAGCGGTTAGGGCCGTCATGGTGCCCAAGGGGAAGACAGAACCCTCCTCAAACGAGAGCTTGTCTGGGAGCGCAATCACGGCTTCGGCCTGTGCCAGGGCGTATTGCTGGAAGGCACCGTGGTCTGGAGACCCGTTTTGGTAGAAAGACGAGGCCAGTGCGATGGCACGGCTTCCCACTGGAGGGCTGGTGGTCACGTTGGAGCCCACTTTGGCCACAATGCCAGCGGTATCAGAGCCAAGGACAGCTGGATAAATGGGCACAGGGGGCATGCCGAAGTCACGCTGGTAAAAGTCGATGGGGTTCAAGGCCACGGCCTTGACTTGGATAAGGACCTCATTTGGGCCAGGCTCAGGTGTGTTGCGCTCTGCGATCTCCAAGGGACCCGTTTTCGGGAGGATGGCAGCGAGATGCTTTCCAGCCATGGTGGATGTCTGACGGATTGTTGATGGGGTAGTGGTAGTAGTCGTAGTCGTAGTGGTAGGAGTGGTAGTAGTCGTAGTCGTAGTGGTAGGAGTGGTAGAAGTGGTAGGAATGGTAGTAGTGTTCCCTTTGTTGGAGAAACGGGTCGAAAGTCGCTTGAATAGACGTTGCATAGGGGATAAGGGAATTTAGGGTAGAAGGAAGCTTGAATCTTTCTGTTTATTATATGTTGTTACTTACCTTGAAGCAGCTTTATGCGGAAGGTAATACATGCAGCACAACCATATTCGGACTTTGGCTTAACACCGATACAATCGCGTCTAACTCCTAACGCCGGAGGCATCAGTTGATTGGAGGTAACAGATAAGTCTGTAAACACTTTTGTTGGAGGACAAAGAGTAAGTAATGGATACGTACATTGCCGCCGCATTGCGGACTTTTATCCTGTGCCGTTTGTGCTCGAGCCCAACTCCGAGGATGGCGTGCTTACCTGAGCACCAACCATGCACCTCCGATGTTAAACAGGGAGTGATCGGTACACCGGGAGGGAGGGAGGTGAAGAGGGAGAGATAGCATATGTACAGAGCACTATAATACTACGTACCTATAAAAGGTTCTATATTAAGGCTTAGTGCGGGTATCTTAGTTGAAACACCTTGACCTCTACCGGCATGCTATCGCTTAAGCATATTAAACCTTTCCCCCGTTTTCGGATAATGCGTCAGATCATGGGCAGGCGCTCGCAAGGATTGACTAGTAAATTGGATAAGCTCTTCGTGCTATGTGCCTTCATTCGTTTGGTCTGGACTACTACTCCTAAACTACTCCTAAACTACTCCTGAACAATATAATTAGTTCCAACGCATTCATGATTTGAGAAAACTGCCTAAGTTTTATTCAACTCCTACACCATCGTCCAAATGTAGGTAATTCTATATTCCTTCAATTCAGCATGCTGTGAGCGGCTTTCTTCGCAATTAGTCAGTGACCTATCGTTCTGATTCATCTTGCCTCGTGGTCGCTCTAGCCCTTGTGTGCTGAGCGTGCTGAGCGTGCTGAGCGTGCTGAGCATGCTGAGCGTGCTGAGATACGGAGGACCACTCTGCATATCGGCCATCCACGAGTCCTGCCTCAGTCAGGGCCGGCGTACCGTGTAACAACGGCCCGCGCGGGAAATTGAGTTATTTATTTTCCAAGTATCTCCTCAGTGTTTATTTAATTTCTAAGTAAGACAGGTGTTGGTGGGGGTCTCACAGAGTAAAATACTGCTCGCTAAAACTTATCAAGGAATGTATACCTACGTGTTAAGCTGCACGTGATGGTATTCAATCGTTTTAAAACTGGAAGGGATTAGCGCTTAATACTTCCTTGCACTTCCAACTTACGTAACCTATGTAGCTATTTTCTCGGTAGAGAAACAATCCCTCCATCTCAACGAACTATACAACGCCGATCGTCAGATTAGGTTTGTCTCGATACGGACAGACGAATGAGAAACTGAGTTTTAAGCCCGGAAGTGGGGTTTGCCGTTGATGCTTCGTGTTGCTTATCATTGGGCGTTTCAAAAGTGCACGATAACAGCATGCGGTTCGATGATGTGAGGCGATTTTGTTAATCAGACTCGTTCGTCTCCGTCGGTAGAGAGGTTCTGCAAGTCGTATCACAATGGTGAGTCTTATTCGAGTCCGGTATGGCTCACCAATTGCTAACTGGATGAAACTGAAATTTATATGGCGCTTAAAATACGACTTCGCCGACTTCTCTGCATGGCTTCACTCGATGGGAAGGTATTAAGGAATCTGATGCGCCCCGATTCGAGGCATGAATGAGTGGTCAATGGCTACAAAACGCCGCATACCCGTATTACTGAATGTGGCAAACAAGATTCGGAAGCTGAGAAGTACTGAGACGACGGATACGAGAGAGGTTGTACACGAAGGACTACAGACAATGAAACATAAACGCGAACCTGCTCTAGTGAGTGCGTAAGCGAATCGTGAAGGATTCAGTGATATGGAATACGAGGAGTAATAAGCACGTAAGCCGGGACCGGGAGCGGCGCCGCTCACCGGCTTCCGCCTATGACCTGAGGGCTGCTGATATCTCTTGGATTATAAACATATATTGGTGGACAGAAGGCCTGCCTTGGTTGTGAGCAAGAAAGGGAGACGATATCCTATAGAGTATAGATTGCTATGCCGAGACCTTCGCAAGAGCCCCCGCAGAGATCCAGTCGACAAGCGCAAGGCCTAGCATGTGAGGAGTGTCGAGCTAGAAAGCTCCGATGCGACAGAGTGCGTCCAACTTGTGGTACCTGTGAGAGCCTCGGTGTCTCTTGTACTCCCAATACCGCTCGTCAACCCCGCGGCCCTCGAAAAGGCCATTTGAAAGCGTTGCAATCTCGAATTTGTAAGTTGTCTTGCCAGTGCCTTCTTCTAGTGGTGGGTGTAAACACAATGACTGACATGGCTCCTCTCAGCGGCACTAGAACGGAGATTGGGCGGGGAATCTATTGATGCTGAAGGGTCACCGTCACCAGGTCACCATCGCCAGAATAGTGTACAGTCCGAGCAAAGTCCTGGACAGCAGTCGGAAGCCGCATCTGATGGGTTCCAAGAGCAAGCGGGTGTAGAGGAGCCCTACAGTTGGCAACCACCAAGTGGGATACCAAATGGATTCTCTGACCATGCGGGTACAGGGGAAATATCCGGTTTACAACCACCAAATGAGCAGCTCAATATACAGTCAACCACGGTATTGGAAAGGCTATCGCTCTTGCAAGGCCTTCCGCCAGTTACCTGCGATTTTCCTTTCCCACCCACAGCTTCCACTACCCCTAGCATCCTAGACCAATCACACACTGCAGGCAACTTGATGGATATACCGGACTATCCTTTTTCGGTTCCTATAGACTTTGATGCGAGGGTATTCATACCATCGAAGCCAAGCACAAGCGGCTCTCTGTCAAGCGTTCAATCTGAACTGCCCTCCCGCTTTAGCAGTGCCTCAGCTTTCCATTTACCTGAATTGATGAAAGCGGATCTGAACCATCTGTACTTCGACCGAGTCCATTCTTTCGCACCAATTCTCAATAGGCGCCGTTACTTTGCCCGCGCTGCGCATCCAGTGGGTGCGGCAGCGCCTTTCGTCAGTCTCCAACATGCCATGTGGACACTTGCAGCTTGCTTGGGCAGTGGATTCAAAGACATCCAGAAAAGCCTTTACAGCCACACTCGGGCACTGTTGGAAGAATGGGAGCAAACCATCATCACCGAGCCTCCTCCAATCGAGTTAGCCCAGGCGTGGATATTCCTGGCCATATATGAGATCATGCAGGTCAATTATGATCGGGGTTGGCTAAGCGCAGGACGATGTTTCCGGCTGGTGCAGTTGATGAAGCTGCACGAAATTGATGTGCCAAACGGGATTGCCGAATCCACCAGTCTTACATTTGTCGAAATTGAAGAGCGGCGGAGGACGTTTTGGATGGCGTACTCGCTGGACCGGTTCATCAACCTCATAAACCAGCTCCCGTTGACCCTAAGCGAACAAGTAGTAAGTCCATTGTCTTCCATACCAGCTTAGGCTCCTGTCGGTTAACCAAGAATGATAGATTCTCACCCGTCTGCCGACCGCAGAAGCGGCTTTCCAACGCGAGCGGCCAATCAAAACCCCTTTCTTGTCCGAAGTGATATCGGGCAACAGCGATTTCCAGCAGGTTTCTTCCTTCAATGCATGTATCATCCTGGTAACCATCAGCGGCCGCTGCTTGTCACATCACCAGCAATGCGTGGTTGAGCGAGCCTATGGAAATATGCTGCAAGACTTCCTAGCCCGGCACCAATGGCTCGAGAGCCTTCTATCGGACAAGATCAAGAACTTGCTCGCCCTTTCTTCTTCCTGTGATGTAGATGACGAGCCCACAGATCCCATGCTGCTGTTCACCCATATGGCAGCACATGCCACCACACTGCTCTTAGGCAAGGCTATACAGTCCGTACCGTGGAACTACCAGGACTTGGCTAGCAGCTATGAGAAAAGGGTCCTTGAGGCCGCTCAGAATATCTCCCAGCTCTCCCAGAAACTGGCGGAGTTTGGCTATTTCAAGGTAAGTATCTCACATAACTGGAATAATGACCTATTGGGTTTAAGAGTATCTCCGCTAACTCCGTTTTGCGCAGATGCACCCCTTCACCCCCATTCCGCTCTTCTTCTGCGCCGAATTCGCACAGGGACGCAAGACCCTCGATGCCACGTTTCAAGCCTTGTATGATTCCATGACCTCCAGTCTCCGGGACCTAAGTGCCGTCAACATGTTGGCGCAGACGTGTTTGGTTAAGACTGAGGCATTCGACCATAGCGAGATGGATACTGGAACAACATGAGAATTTCTTGCGCGCAGGTCGAATTTGAAAAGAAAGACTTCAAAGCGAAGCCGCTCGTTACTGTAGAAAGAGTTCTTGGTCATGATTAGATTCATGATAGAGGATAGAAACGCATATACCTATATATGGAGGGAGAAGTCCGAGGTAGAAGTCAAGCCCGAACGCGGCGCAGCACTTTCGCTTATTTAGATATTAAGTTTAAAGGTACGAGTTCAAACCTTGATTCGACTTTTTCAGCGCTTGCACTGTGGCACAGCTGAAATAACATGATTCCGCCCGTAGCCCCACACCACAGAAGATCAATGAAATGCCATTGAAGCCATGATCCAGTCATGACCCAATCGTGGCGCGTAGTGCCGATGATAGACGCTCTTCGGATAACGTGTGACATCCCAAGGATGTCCTCTTTGTACCTCTCTAGCCCTCTCTTAGAATATTCATCTCACTTTTCCCTTCCAACATCTATATTGTCCTCCCCTCTTCCGATGTGCTTTCAGTTAATATTAACGCTAAAACAGGCCTCATTGCCTAATCTACACGGCTCTGACTGCAGTACAGCATCAAGCAAGCTTTGGATAACGGTTGCCATTTGCCGTATTAGTAGAATTTTCTTTCTGGTAAGTCAAACTTTCCTCCTTTTCCCCTTCTTAGTTTAGGAGTTCTTATACATCTATCCGTTCCTTTCGACAACCATCCCAAGAGTAAAAAAAAAAGAGACAGAGTATCAAGTTTTTTCAATATATACCTGGGGAGACTGCTGTTCGGAGGGTGGGCTGTCCATTCAAGAGTTCTACTTGACGTACCTACCAGATCACAATGCTGTCTGACTTTGATATTTTGGGCCAATGGAAAGAGATTCCATGTTGAGGAGAGAGGTGGGGAGGATTCATTGATTCAACAATAGAAAGAAGAACCATGGTCGATTGGATAATTTTACTGCTGCAGTCGCTAGAAGTCTGCTATTTTTGTAGTCATTCAAGTGGTCTATCTAACCAGGGAATAACCTGATGTACCTATCGTACAACGCACAGGAACTCCCATCCTATAGAATCTATCACTGACCAATTGACAACTAAGTCCGCCTATCTCTATGGGACAGATACGAGAATCTCTCAGGGTTGTACTGCGCAGCAGGGAGCGGCCTATGACATTTCTGGAGGAGTACTGTTTTGGAAATGGAGAGTACTGTAACACTATCAAACGGCGCTAGCAGATTAACATCGGAGGTCCAAACTACTTTTAGCCATAAATTAAAGGTTTCGTGGCGCCATAACAAGTAAATGTCCAATAGTACTGTGTAGCATATAATCGTGTAGTATGCTAACGTTTACGGTGCATCGGTGCATACTCAGGTTCTTACTAATTCGGCGTCCACTCATAGGGCATTTCGCTTCTGAGACATTCCGTACAACGAATGTGAGGAATAATGCGTTTAGTGGCACATGGCACCAGCATAAGATTTTCCAACCGAGTCTCAGGACGTGACGATAAGGTCTGAGATCTGCACGGCTATCTCCGAAGCCATCTTCCACCGAGCGTAATAAGCTTAGTGCCCCTGCATCAAACTCCGAAACTCCGAAACTCCGAAACTGCGGAAAAACCCCGAGACTCCGAAAATCCGATTAGAGAGGGACAGCGGTGATACACTTACCTAAGCAAAGGGGCTGAATAGGAGCTGAAGCGTCAAGCAACAAGCATGGAGATACGTATGAGGCCTCTACAAAGGGTCATTTGCTCGCATTGAACCACCTTCAGTAACACAGGATTTCCAGCTTTTCTGTTCTAGCTTTTGTTTGAACTTCGCAGTTGAATTCAGCGCATGGTCATGGCGTAGTTCGGGCCTTCCGCTGTGTATACCTACCCTCGAGTTTTCTGTTTTTGTCGATAAAAGAGCGACTCCATTGATGGTAGTTATTAGAGGGTCGAAATGCCTTATTGATGCTGAGTTTGTAAAGGTAGAGCGCGAATGTCATCCTTTACAGTGGCAGACTGACCGCCAAGAGCAGCTGAGAATCAAATGATGGATGAAAGGATGATATGTTTGTCGGAGGTAGCCTTCTGGCTCTACTCCAATATCCAGTGTGATCTCAAAGTGTCACGTGTTTTGAATGCAGAGGCCCGCAAACGCAGGTCTTGGCACTGCATATAAACTAGATAGATTCACTCTCTTAGAAAGAATACATCATCTTTCCATCAATAGTTTGATTGTCAGTATTCTTTTGGAGAGTGAATCTATCTCGTTTGTGTGCAGTACCAAGACCTGCGTTTGCGGGCCTCTGCATTAAAATAATCACGTGCCACTCTGAGATCACTCTGGATATTGGAGTAGAGCCAGAAGGCTATCTCCGACAGCAGCCACATGTGCATAGCCGCAAATGTCACATAAGGCGGTGAGACCTCTGCGCCATTTCTCCACGTGCAAGATTGTTTCATGATGAGCATTGATGACCACTCCAATCCAACCTTCTTCACCATCAGCCCTTTCGCGCGCCCCCTCTCCTTACTCACTATGAGCGGATAACGTATTTGAATGAATCCTATAGCTTAAGATTACCCAGCTCTATATATTATACTGGATTCAATATCAGCGTGAGCTAACTATCTTAGAATATGGCTCATCGTCATTGATGTAACACGTTGGCACACGTGATGAATATTCACACGTTTCAATAACCTCTTTTCCAGGAATCCATTATTTCGAACACAAAGCAGATATTCAGGTCGAAAATCAGGTATTCAGGTCCGAAATGAAGTATAGCTCCTTCTAACTGCTTCCAGTTGCTTCCAGTTGTTTCGTGAAGTACTCCTTTGTCTCCTTCATCATTGCATCAATATCATAGTGCCATATTTTTCGGCATCGCCAATCAATCTCGTCCGCACACTTCTTAGGGTCGGATCCCACTATAGGGTCTTGCCACTCGTACATGTCACCGATGTACCGGCTCGTCTGCACCAGCCAATGTGCCCGCTCGAGGCGCACAGCGTTGTAAGCCTCGAGGGCTTTACGAATGAGAAGAGCCTTGCTACCATCATCTTCTTCAGCAGGGAGTGCTTTGTCGCGATCATTCACGACGGAAAGCAGGTACGCAAGAACGGCTCCGTCTTCAATTGCGAAGCCGGCTCCTGCACCATGGTAAGGCGCCGCCGCATGTGCTGCATCACCGGAGATACACACGCGACCTTTGATAAAGGTTGGCGCTGGATGGTCGTAGGTATCGAATACAGCCCATTTGTTCAGTTCGTCCGGAAGCATGTCGATGATGGCGCGGACGGTAGGATTAAAACGCGCAAAGGCCTTGACTGCGTCGGTCTTGCTGGCGGGAGCGGTGAATTTTTCAGGGAGCGGCCATTCATCGGGGTCTGTCACGAAAGCTACAACGTTCAGAAGCTTGCCACCGGCAACTGGAAATGTGAGAGCGTGGCCGTCCGGTCCAAGATACATGTGCCGGGTGTCTGTCTTGTCTTGACCAAGACGGGCATATGCTGTTTCCATGGGGATCAAGCCGCGGAAAGCGTATTTATGGGTATACGTCGCTTGGAAATGCTCTCCAACTACGAATTGCTTCACCCTCGATCGAATGCCGTCGCATCCAATAACTAAGCATGTTAGCAAAGATCATACAGAGAAACAACCAAGACATACCGACGTCAGCTTCTGCAGAACTCCCATCTGCAAATTTTAGAACAACTTTATCCTGCCCCTCTTCATCTACAATTCCCGCAAGATTCTTCGAAAATTGAACAGTCCCTTCTGGCATACTCTTCACCAACTCATCTAAAAATTCGGCCCGTGCGCACCCCTCAAAACCTCTTTCACCCAAATACATTTTATGAAGCACAGCTCCATCCTCCTCGCTGCCTCCATTCATCCAGATAAACCAGTCCGTGCCATTCTGCACCGTAACCTGCTTAAACGCTGCATGGATTCTTGGGTCGAGCACCTTCATCGCCCACTCGGCATTAGGCGTGAAGCCAATGCCTGCACCAATTTCGCGGAAACTGCGGCCGCGTTCGTAAATGGTGGTTTTGATACCGCGACTGAGAAGGCCGAGGGCGAGAGTCAGGCCCGCAATGCCTCCACCAACGATGGCTACATCTAGAGAGCTCGTGCCACTTTCTGGTAGAGACCCCATCTTGTTTGCTAGGTCTTGATTTGTTAAGGAAGTTAAGAACTGCCGGGCTTGATAGGGTTCGCGAAAGGAAGATAATATATATACGTGGAGCGTGGTAAATGCCGAGCATTTATTTTGCACGCTGCGGCGTAATATGTTTACGCCTGATGAATCATTCCCGAGGTCAGCTTCCAGTCAGCCCACCTGAATCACAGTCGGAAGACAGCACCGGAGAACGGAGTATCTTGTAGGTCTATCAACACCCGGAGATACCAGTCTTGGCCCTGGCCTGGAATATTCGGTGAATGGTATGAGAACTACGGAGGAGTACAGAATTTCCCCAGCAATACCGCTCACTTTTCGGTCAAATGATTAGTCATGGAATTTCACTACGAAGGAGAGTGATCGTTCATTTCGTATTCCTTGAAGACTTAACCTTTATCTATTTCATCATGTTTGAAAAATTTTTCTATTCCATCCACTCAAAAACAAAGTTTTATTTCATCAAGTATTTAGCTGGTGACAAAACTCATCATAGCTATATTGGAATGTTTGAGGGTGGGAAAAAGGCAAAGATTTTGGAATCTAGAGGGACATTCCTCTAGAGTCGGGTTTACTTTGCTCTAAGCATTTGATATTACGTGTTCATAAGACCCGATTGGGAACCAAGTAGCACGTTAAATTGAATTATTATTATTGTTATTATTCCATAAACTATTCCCTCTGTCTCCTTGACCCGGTACACCAGCTTCTCCTTCTTCGCGCTTACATGCCTTCCTCACAGCTTGCAGCCACTGGAATATAACTCTCTTACTATAATGACCCTACATGTGATGGGAGAACGTGAGTTTCGTCATCTCCGATTAGCCTCTCGTTCAAAACTCAGAGCTTCCCCCCAAATTCTTGCTGCTGCTCAGCAGCTTTGACTCATTACTCCGACCCCACACCTTATCACCGGACCTAAACCATCGTCTCGTTATGATTTCCTATCCTTCTGCTTTTTAATGATTGAATGTATATACAAGCTCCATGTCTTCATAACATGATCAACTCGCTTCATCGCTTCTCCCCATCTTTCCTTGCGCAGCGCTTTCTCATCTATATTCCTTTTTCTTTTAGAACGCCATTTACTGTTTTCGGAGCCGACCAATAAAGGATAAATGTGGAGAATAACACCAGCAAGCTGGTTGATTTATCGCTATGCCCTTTACTTTCTCTCGGGAGGAGTTAATGATTTTGCGTTTGCTTAAATGGGCCCATTTCGAATCTATGAATCTTTGCATGGTGTTCGCGGTTTTCTGGATGGTGTTTGGCGTTACTTATAGTGTCCCGGAATTCGAAAAGGTAGTTTACATTGCTCTTGTTGTTCTAGTTGGGATATTATATGGAAATTGGAAACGCTTGTCTAAGGATGGTAAGAGCAAGAGGGTCGTGAAGATGGCTGGAAAATTGCGCTGGTTATCGGGGTTATTGGTATGAGATGTGACAAGATGTAGCGAGGTTTCAAGCCAATGTGTCTTCAATGTATTGAAAAAATTGATGGGTATGTAACTCATGCTTTTTACAAGTGTGGCTACCATCCTTTTAACGCAGGATCTAGACGTTAGAAGTTAAATTGAAGCAAGCTACGTCTAATTCTGATATAAAACTCTACTTCTTCCCTTAGGCTACGAATAATTCAGTGGAATGGGGTTCCCCGCACCAAACTTGTTCAGCGGATCCCACTTCCTCTTCAACTGGCTCAATTTAGGGAGATTCTCCTTCCCGTACCATACCTCTGGGCCCTCGTCGCCGTATGCGTAGTTGATGTAAGTGCGCAGCTTGCCGAACCCGCTGGTGGCTGCGAGCTGAGCACGCAATGGGTTCTGGTAGTTGTAGACTTCGGTGTCGTGAGCAGGGCCGTCGTAGAAATTTTGGAAAACACTGTGTCCAAGGTTAGTGTGCGGCAGAGAGTAGTTGATAAGGACCATGTGCTTACATGAGGCTACCGAACTCGCGGCCTGGATAGACTCCTTGTTTATCTTTTGGCACGGCAAGCGTAGCGGTAGTGTTGAAGCGCTGAAGGAACATGATACCATTAAACCACGGCCTTGAAGCCGCGAAGTCCCAATGCTGCTGAACTACTTTCGTGTATGTTTCAGCATTGGTTTGCTTTGTTCCAACCGAGGGGTGGTTGTTGTACACGCCTTTACGGCATGAGTTGGAGCCAGTGCCAAAGCCTTGGGCTTGGCTGGCGTTCCACCAAGGGATGGTCTGGCTTTGCCACCGGGTAGGGCCAATTGCAACGAATTGGTCGACCCATGGCTGTGCTTGCTCTTTAGTGCCGAAGAAGGACATGCTTGCACTCAATGATGTCTGTGGAAGTCAGTATATTCCTCGGAAAGAGTATTAGTGATGGCTGCTACGTACCGCATTTGCCGCGCGATTGAACGATGCCACCATGGTGAGACCCATCTCCCTTGGATAAGTCTCATCCCATGATTCCAATAACTGCCACAGAGCAGCATTGACCGAGCCGTTGTAGGCAAAGTCAGCTTCTACAAGATTGCCGCCGTTCGGGGCATCATATATCTCATAAGTTGCAGAAGTGATAATGCCAAAATTGGCACCAGCTCCACGAACTGCCCAAAAGAGATCTTTATTTTGGGTATCAGATGCTGTGACAATGTCTCCACTAGCAGTGACGAGGCGGACAGAACGAAGGGCATCGATGCCAAGGCCGTGCATGCCTTGGTAAGGTCCGTGGGCGGCACCGATTGTGGCACCGATCATGTTGACACAGTACGCATTTCCAACAGCTGGACACGACCTTGTCAGTGGGAGATGCTCATTAACGCCTCAGAGAGAGCTTACGGATATGTTTGCCAACATCATATAGGTCTTTCTCGAATTCGAAGAAAGCCATGCCAGGTCCGATTGTCAATCTGTTTGCTTTCGTATCTATCTTCTTCTCCCTAAAGTTCGACAGGTCAATGTTGACAGCATTTTTGACCTTGGCAAACCCAGGTTCGCTACCGTGCCCACCACCAGTGGCCAAGAAGGGGATGTTATATCGGTTGGCCGTCTTGATCTGTAGGGGGGCTTTAGAACCCAATATTATTGCCCAAGTTTTTAACTACTTACAACATACTGGACATCCTGATCAGTTGCAGGCTTGATCGTCACGAAGAAATCCGGCTGATCCCAAGTTGAATAGCGTTGGACTATAGAGGTATTGTAATCAGGTTGGTTTGGAAAATGAATGCTTGCACCCGAGGACAACCCCGAAGCGAAAATGGCCGTGTAATTTGTGCTGCGCGCATCAAAGAGCGACTGGGCTGTGGCTAGGAGAGGAAAACCTGCCACAAAGGCGGCAAGATAAGAATGCATAATTGCAAATGCTTCCGGGCTGAGTATGACATGGAGAAGATTGAGATCCAGCCATTCTTATACGTAGGCCTCCATGTTGAAGAGGAATTATGAGGAATCAGCCACACAGCCCCCTTTTCTGACATTCTGTTGTTTTTCCATCAAATACGACCTTTACGAAGTCCTTCATGGGAGCAGAGTAGAAGCATAGCCTCGAATGTGCTCAGTGTCATCGCATCCAAAAACCAGGGCGTGAAAGATTGGACGAATCCGAATACCAGGGCACACAACGATCTACCACGTCGTGCACCTTGCCCTTGCAGATGACCACGCGAAGCTTTCGAAGCGTGCGAAATCCATGTAAGCCACGCGAAGAACCAAAATTAGACCGCGAGGTCCAGGGTTGACGGGTCACTAGGGGGCCGTGCGGAAGGGTAAGCTAGCCCAAGAGGGATATGGATAGCAGATGGAGTCTCGGAGTTTTAGACGGAGTTTGAGATCAGCGTAGGAAATACTGTGTCTGACTCCGAGAATTGGCGAAGCTTTATCCGGATTTCTTGGCGAAGCTTATTTCCAGAGTTCTCGATGGTGCTTGGTTCCTTATTTCTCGGGGAACGGTTTATGTCGGACTTAGAATTTCGGCTGAGGTGAAATGTTTTTTATGTCCCAGCAAGGTCATGATCACGTGCAAAGTCTTCGAAACATTCGCTCCAGTAGAGTCAGAAACAACGGCTGTTTAGAAAGACAACTCTAGTGAGCGCTGTGTTAAACGTTTTACAGCTTATCTTGACAGTTGTAGCGTGGGTTCAGTGAAATTGAGGGTACGTGGAAGGGCTACCTTGTCATCGCAAAACCAGCCGCCGTTTCTAGGGCCTAAGATAACCATGAAGTGCTTTCATTAGATTAAGTCTGGGGAGTCTTTGAGTTACAGTTTGATTCCTGGTATATCAAATCTCACGGAGCGCATTAAGAAGTGTTGCAAACAGGGCAGTATACAGATAAGAACTTCAATTAGTGTTGCTTAATCTAACCAGTGCACGTCCTGTGAGATCTTCAAACCTAAAAATCTATTGGAACAATAGTCACTTGTATACTCTATGATCGGTATAAGTGTCACTGGAACAGGAGAAGGTAAGGCAAAGCAAGAGAGTTGTTGTATCGGTTGAAGAGTAGAATGCCGTGACTATTCTACTTCTGTGTATGTGTGGACACTCGTGCCGAGGTCATAGTCTAACTAGTGATCACGTGCCACTGTATACTCGCACTGAGTCCGATATTCTCCAACAAAATAACTAATTACATTCAGCTTCCACGCCAAGTTCGTAATCGAACTTGTTCTTCAGCTTGTCCTCCCGTACAATCTCCACCTCCTTGGACATGAGCTCAGGCAAATCCCAAGTACAATTGATGTACCTCCCACCAAGCCATTCCCGCCTTTTGGACACCAAATACACGACCGAATCGCCGCTCAATTCTGGAGTTTCCACAAACACTACCAAAAGCTATTGTCAACATCGCAAATTTTAGGATCAGTCTATAGCAGAACTTACCATGCTTATGGTGCGGTGGAATCGCTGAGGGACCTCCCATTATATCCGTTGGGATATTTCCAGGATGTATAGCAAAAGCAGTAACTCCCTGCGGAGAATACTCCGCATTCGTCAACGTGGTGAACTTGAGCAATCCGTTCTTAGCAACTTGATACGCGCTCAACCTCGGATTTGTCAAATGGGCACCGACGCTGCAAACATTCACAATATATTTTTCTTCGTCGGTGCCAGCTTTCAGCAGTAGAGGGAGGAAAGCCCGCGTAACGAGATATGGGCCGCGAACATTGACGTTCAGCGTCTGCCACCAGACATCGGGGTCGGAGTCAGCGATGAGACCGTATTTGCCCAGGACTCCAGCATTGTTGATCAATACGTTTAGTTTGCCAAAATTTTTCTCAACTTCCGCAGCCGCGGCAGCGACGCTGGCTTCATCCGTGACATCTAGTTTGATGGGCAAGAACTCTGGTGGATTGGCGCAATTCGCTTTGATCTCCTTCTCAAGGCCGTCCAGGTTAGATCGAGCTCCGACAGCGATTTTGGACACTCCCGCCTTGACAAATGATAGGACCATAGACCGCCCAAGCCCTCGTGATCCGCCGGTTATGAAAACGGCTTTGCCACTGAGGTTGAACTGGCGTGGATTGATTTCGGGATAGCTGTCATTATGGATACGGGTCGTGACGTCGTAGTCGCCTACGAAAACTTTTAGAGGGGACTTCACATACTATTCGATGAACCCACATACCTGGACCGCGGAGGATGTTGGGTTGGTCTCTCGAAGGTGGCATGATAAACTTGTTGTCGTTCTTGAAGATTGTTCGGGAGCACTTGGTTTACGCGCAAGAGTGCAATTTGCTGAATTCGAACACTACTAAGAGACACCTACTACTCCATCGTTTCCATATCAATTAACTAGAATTCCTTGCAAGGTTATGCGCGTGACCAATAAACGCCCACATTTCCATAACTAGATCAGGAATGGAACGTTCGGGATAGGTATTCCTCAGCCATAAAAATTACGGAGTCTAATCTTGAGATATGTCGGACATCAAAGTGGTTGAGGTGTCTAACCAGCTGACATGTTACAAGTCTTCGTAGGGTGCGGGTTGCGGCTTCGGAGTTTAGTCATTCGGACTATGAGTACCTCCAGGCTCCAGTGACTCAGCTTGGGGCTCAGCATTATTCCTTCAATTACATGCAAGGCATTGCATGAGAGACCTCGTATTGCTCTACCTCTTCTTGGCATCTGGATTGATCAGGGCCATAGTGCGCGTTCTCTCATGCGGAGTTCTGTTTGAGAAAAAGCCGCTTCAAATACACTCCAGCTTTTCGATTCATTCTCTAAGAAGATTATTACAATAAGCTTCTGTAGACATAGAGGGCGGAAGTCGGGATACTAACCATTACAACGTGATTATTCTTATATAGTTACTGCACGTGGTAAAGATCGCCGTTAACTCCTTAAGAAAGGGTGATACGGTTGGAGAGAGAATTTAGACTTGCACATACCGAGAAGTGGCCCGTACTCCTATTTCGCCATGCTAAAAATATAGATAAGAGGAGATAACAGATCCTGGTTAAGGTGAGTTTCGAGGAGTCGTATATAAGTTTCGGCGGAAGCAGAAAGTTGATCGCTAGGCTGCTACAGCGTTGCACCGCAGTGTTCCCTATATAGCGCTTTCAAGATATCATCTCCCCATCTTTTTCATATCATTTGGTTATGGCTGGAATCAGAACAGTCCGTGAGGATCTTTCGCTGCCGCGTATCTTATGTCTTCACGGAGGAGGCTCGAACGCAAGGGTTTTTAAGGCTCAGACCCGGGCTCTGCGATCAGAGCTTCGAAATTATTTCAGATTCGTGTTTGTCGACGCCCCTTTTGCATCCGAACCTGGACCAGACGTCACATCAGCCTATGGAAAATTCGGTCCCTTTCGACGATGGCTCAGATCAGGGCCACACCATCCATACATCGACCCGGATGAGGCAGTGGCGCGCATTGAAGAATCCATCTACGATGCAATGGACTGCGATGACCTTCAAGGTGCGACCGGAGATTTTGTTGCAGTCCTAGGTTTCAGTCAGGGTGCGAAGCTCGCAGCAAGTCTACTATTCCGACAACAAGTCCACGCCGAGAAACTTGGGGAAAATCTGGCCGGTACCAATTTCAGATTCGCGGTTTTGATGAACGGACGAGGCCCATTAGTCTCTCTGGACCCGCAGCTGCTGATAAACTCGGCTCTTCTCGATGCCTCTCAGATTGCATTGGATCAGCCTCCCGAGGCGGAAGACATACGACGAAAGGAGCATATTTTGCGCTTACCGACAATCCACGTCCACGGACTTCTCGATCCTGGATTGCCGCTGCATCGACTCCTACTGAAAGATTATTGCTCACGGGATGCAAGACTGGTCGAGTGGGAGGGACATCACCGCGTGCCTATTAAGACCAAGGATGTGGTGCCTCTAGTGCAGGAGATTTTGCGAATGATGAAGGAAACTGGAGTTACCATCATATAGAGTGAGAAGGAGATATCCAAAGAGACGAGGTAGAAGTGAACACAATAGCTGTTCTTTTATATAGACGGAATGGCGTACGGAGTACTGGAAGGTGGGCGTTCGAAGAAGGAACCGAGTTCTAATTCATAAAGGTATGCTTTATTAGCAGCAAAACATAGAGATAATAGACAATCCAATTCTTTCACTGAGGAAGCTCCGCACTTAACTGTGATGCTTGGATGCGGATGGTGGAGCGAAGTTTGAAGCCGTAGGACGGCGCCGTGAAGGTTATCCACGCGCACGAGCCACATAATATAGTAATCACGTGACAAGAACCTCGAAAAGTCTAAGCCAGAATGCCCGCTGTGTCAGTTCTTTTGTAAACAGAATGAAGTGAAGACTGGATAGTGAACAGGCTGTATTGTTCTGGTGATCATGTTCTGTCTTGTCCTCAGGTCTAATGAACTGTTGAGTATATATACATGTATTGTGTGCTGAGTAAGCAGCAAGTTGCTCCCACCATATGCCGTCTCGGCTTACATCTTTCGACATCATTCATCCATTTTACATTTTATTACTAATACATAGCTTCACCTTTTGATATAATCTTTATCGTCTTCTATAATTGTACCCCTTATCTCATTTACAATTCTAACCTATTCGTGATCTATTGACAATGTCTTAGTATTTTCAAGATAGCCTTGCATCATTCCCGCCTGTTAACATGTGGCTACAGCAAGAAAACAACCAACGAAACGGTTGTCCATTGAGCAGCTTAATTGCTGTACTTCCCGAGAGACCTGATTCTCCCACCATAATACAGGAATACCACAGGAATCGGTGCAAGCGCGAGAGCACAAATCCCCAGCACATTCGTGGCCCAAAATACCTGTTGCCATGTCAGCAAAGTTTGTAAATGGGGGATTAAGCGAATACATACACCAAGCCCATGGTACATTCGAATGGCGAAAAGCGGGAATGTTCCCCCGATGAGCGAGCGGACAATCATTGTACCAGAAATGGCTGAGGCGGCTCTAGTCGTATATATGTCAATCAGGTATGCAAGCGATTGCAGCAAGATGACTTGCACACCTATACCAATCGGCAATCCGGCAAGGATCTGAGGCCAAGGGTTCATGGCTGGCGAAGACGTCCAGGCAAAACAGAAAAGGCCAACGGCAAGGGAAGCTGCGCCGACGATCATGGGTGGAAGACGGTCTTCTGGCGCAAGGTTGTTTCCAGTAGCAGCTTTTCGTTTAAATGTCGTAAGAGTATACCACGAGGCATAAAAACCGCCTAGTACGATACCAACACAAATGGAGAGGAGCGGCAGAGTGCCACCTATTGCACTGAATCCTCTTTGTTGCACGAAACTGATAGGATAAGCCTTAAACAGTTAGCAGGAGAAGTGGGGAAAATACGCTGCATGGCTGCACTTACAACGAAGAGGAGATATATTAGGCCGAAAGTAAAAGTAATATACAGCGTCATTGCGAACAGTATGGGCTCCAGAATGAGCATGACGAGCGGCCGTGTCAGATACCGGGTGAGGAAATCGTGGAGGCTGACGGGCCGTTCATCCAGTTTGGAATGCAACGCCCAATTTTTTGTCTCCAACCGCAGGTCCCGCGCATGTCTCTGCTCGAGCACTGGCAAGTACGTCTCCGGAAGGATAATGAAACCAGCTATGCCAAAAACCACGCCCAAGACGATGGTTGTCCATGCAACTGAACGCCATCCAACTGCACTTTGCACTAGTATCTGACCGAAGATGGCACCTATGCCTGGTCCAACCAACGTTGTGGCAGCGAAAATGGCCACAGCCACTCCACGCTCCACGGGAAGAAGGAAGTCAGCTAGCCATCCGCCCGCGATGGCAGGGCACACAGACGACGTAACGCCGCCCAGGAATCGAAAAGTGAGAACCGTTCCAGCATCATGGCCTAGTGCCACCGGAAACTGGGTCAGGACGAACAACAAGTAGCCCAGAAAGAAAGGTGACTTGCGACCAAACACCTCCGAAGCGGGACCGAAAAGAATCGGACCCGTCGCGAAACCGAAGACAAACAGCGACGTTCCCAGTGCCATGGTTTCTAGGCTCACATTGAACTCCTTAGCAGTCGTTGGTATGGCAGCATTGAAGACGGCGCTAGCAAACGCCCCCACGAAAGTCATAGCACCCAGAGCGCTCGCGCATGCCCATTTTCGCCATGGAGGTAAATTGACTGGGTTGAGTGGATGATGGAGACTGCTCAGATCAACAAGGCCAGATCCGTTCTGTTGGTGTAGCAAAGGTTGAGCTTCCCCGTGAATGGTTCCATTCTGTGGAGGCATCAGTGTTGTTTCTTTGCGGCTTGCTGAAACTCAACTGGATCAGTCTGAGCAAAGAGGTGTCCCGATTGAGTTGATTGGGGTTTCCAGAGTCAAAATAGTCAAAAGAGGCAACTAAGTTGGCATGCTCGGATGAAGCATTGAGACTCTTCGAGCCTTATTTGATTGAGGTAGTCATCATCGGAGATTCTAAATTCGGGTAGGAGAGGAGATGACAGGGCTGTGGTTGGAAAAACCAGTCTCCATCTCCGAACTTACATCCATCCATGGCACCAACATCCCCCGGAATGTAGCTCTCATTTGCTCTCACCAGGCCTAAGAATTTACCAAGAAAGCATCACAGTTATCGCAGTCGACATTCAATCGGAGTTGCCTAACAGCAAATGTAACCCCTGCATACCTAATATCCACCCGCATTGGGGTACAGTAGAACGTTTCAAAATTGCGGTCAAGGCTCCAGCATCTCACTTGAGTTTTACATAAAATTCCTAAACAGATGGAAAAGCTGCAGCTTCGGGTTGTCTGTTAGAAACTGTGTACCGGAGTAACCTGCACAGTGGATTATTTGTGGACATAATAAAACTCCGACTCCGAGAAAGACTCCCATTCCCCGAGATACTCTGCCTTCCGACAAAGACGCCAACTCCGCCAGAGCTAAGGTTCGCAAACCGTTCCCAATTCTGTCATGAGAATGTTTCCAAGTCTCTGCACCATTTGTTTAGCACGATCAGCCTCATAGTACGCTTCGTTGTAGACGAGACTCAGCTCCAAGCGGCCGCCAAATGTCCAGAGGAAGCAGTATATTTGGCGAGTCAGCGTCTCCACTCCGATGCTGACATCCTGTACCTCCAAAACAGTGTCGCCATGCCTTTGCTGTGGGGAAACCAATGCTTCAGCGTCACCGACACTAGATATGTCCACCTCGCTTTGCGGAGGATCAGATGGTGATGCGCCCTTTTGCAATATGCCCAAGACATCAATTGCGTACTGTCTCCTACTTTTCAAGAAGTCCGCCGTAATTCCTGTGTTGTACTGCTCTTCGTATTGCTTCGCATTTGCGAGCCATGACTGCGAGGCCGGAACTGGAAACATATAACCCCCTGTGTAAAGGGTGGCTGCAAAATCAGCAGTACAATACGGCTTAGGAAGATGAGGGCGCAAGCTGAATCGCATCGTGCTAGTGTAATGTTTGTCTCTGTGTTCCGGTGAGGCTTCCAAATATGTGAGCGCAGCACACGATGCGTGCACGGCCGAGAGGAGGCTGATGTTGCGGGCATTGCAGGCATCCAGTACTGCCCTGGTGTCGGTCTCGGAGAGACGAAAGCGTGTGCTCTGTGTTCCTGCTGGTGCAGGTTGTCTATCGCTTTTCAATGCTACACCGACCGCTCCTCTGGTATGAGCCAACGTTTTCATGTATTCCTTGGTGGCGACAATAATGTCCGGTGTCGCCGTGATCGGTAAATGGAGTACTTCTTCGATGCTCGGTGTTAGGCGTTTCACTTCCTGGCCCCATGGCAGGACCGTATTGTCGTCATTAACGGACCAACACAGCTTGTCCAGAAACGCGTTAACGAGTTGCAAGGCTCCATAACCGTCCGTCCTCCAGTGAGCGAAATGAAGAAGAACCTTCTTCTCAGTTGGGAGAAGGTGAGCAGTTGTGTATCTGGATGGTTGCAGAGTTGCGACTACGTTGACCTCGCTCACATCCGAACCATGGACTGTGAATGTTTCCTTCGCCCAATCTATGACCGACACGGTAGAAGGCACAAAATAAGTCAGTTTGTCGTTCTCAGCCGTGCAGGCAATACTCGGATGCTTGAATCGAAGTGCGCACCAGGCCTCCATGCATTTGCCCGATAATTCAGAAGAGTCCAGGACTTTATTCAAAGTGAATGTCGCACCTGAGGTGACAGACCAGTGCTCGCGGCCGGTCTGATGAGCTCGGTCGCCGATAAACTTAATGAATTTCTCATTTTCGCCTATGGGTCTCTGCCAGAGGCCTGGCTTAGTCTCTGTCCACGGCATTTGAGCAATTTGAATAGAAAGGTTGGAAAGTTGTAGTAATTCAAAGTCCCAGGAGGGGATCTGAAGTAAATGTAAGGATTTCGTCTCGGAGTTTTTCATTTGTCCGTATACTTGCCCCTAACCATGTAAGTCACCTCGCTACCATACAAGACCTCTCTTCGCTCGCCATTGTCTAGTCGAACTCCAATCTTCTTGTGAACTTATTTCTTGTCACCGTCCGCAGTTGAGTATATTGGTTACATAAATTTTCAAAATGGGCTCCATTGATCACAATGCTGGACTTCTGGATGACGACTTTAGCAGTTACGAGCAAGTCTACCTCATGATGTCCAGAGCTTTCAAGCACCTCGACAAAGAGCACTGGGGCATTTATTGTATCTGCTCCATTCACTATGATGCACTGACAGGAACGGACATTATTGGAGCCCTCCGCGATGCTTGGATGCGGTTGGTGATTGAGTATCCGCGGTTGAGCATGGTCCCAGATGGACTTCACAAGCAGTACCCACGGCTGGATAAGACGAACATACTGGCGTGGGTAGACAATACCTTCTTCGTGACACGTGATCTCACCGCCGATGGTGTTGTCTCTGAAGCCAAACCCAGAGATCTACCCAGTTTGTATTATCTGCCAACCTCTTCCGAAGTGGTGCTTTTGATCCAACACTGGCGCGCGGATGGATTGGGAGCTTGTATGTTGCTCGATCGACTATTTGACCTTCTAGCGGAGTCAAATAACCCTTCAAATCCCGGAGATCTATCCGAGCCTAACCCGCCATCACCATCACCTAGCCTTGAATCCGCCGCCGCAGCTTCGACGGCCGAGGACCCAGAGATCCAAGCCTACGCCCGAGACTATATTGACAATTTCCACAAACGTGCTGTGAATGCTGGAGGCCTACCCTTCCGCGGCGACGCAACAACACCGCCTTCTCGCCCAGCACACTATAATGTAGAGTTTCCAGCCTCCCATACCACTGCCATCGCCACAGCTTGCAAGCACCGCAATATAAGCGTTTCCGCAGCGATCCACACGGCCCTGGCCCGCACCGTGTTTTCCTACCTGCCCGAGCCAGAGCGCGCACTGGGCTATACTACGGTCATGGCCGTCAATATGCGGCCCTATCTTCCTTCTCCCTATAACTTAAAGACGCACGCCTGCCAGACTTATGTCGCGAGTATTACGCCAACAGTCCGCTACGATAGCTGTTTCGTGGATGCTGCACGGAGCCTAACGGGTGAATACCAAAATTGGTGGAGCGAGAAGTTTATGCACTCCCTCTGCTGGATCTACAAATACCACCTCGCCAAACTCTCCGCAGGCCGACGACCACCGAGCGAAGGATCTGCTCCAACGAAGCCGCCCAGTGGTGTTACACTTAGTAGCCTGGGAGTTGTGGAGAAGAATCTCCGGGGAAGTTATGGGGAGAGGGTTAAGGTTACGGAGTTTCGGTTTGGGGTTAATATGATGACGAGGCAGATGATCCTATATGCTTGGACGTTTAAGGGGAGGTTGGGTTTGAGTTTGTGTTATAATGAGGCGTATTATGATAAGGGGATGGCGAGGGAGGTGGTTGAGCGGGTGGCGGAGCATTTGGCGGAGGGGCTTGAGCTCAAGGTGGATAGTGCCAAATTGGAATAAGAGATATAGGGGCATGTGGTAGTTAGAAAATACCTCAGTTGCTCCGTGTTACTTTTTTTTTGAGCTATAGTGAGGTTGTATCAAAGTACTTTATACAATTTCTTCGCCTTGTTGTCCACTTGTTGAATCTACGTTACTTGATCAAAGAGTCTACCGCCTAATAGAGTCAAGTAAAGTTAGACCCCATAAACTCTTATCAATTAAAATCAAGGTGTTCACTGGTAAACTTGATGCTCCTTTGAAAACGACTCATTAATTTCGCGACATCAAAGTCTTCACTATTTAACTTGATCTAACTTCAACTATTTCCAGTAAGCGTAATCTGATTGGTCAGAAATCTTGTTGAAAATGTCCTGTTATGATTTATGATTGGCTCTAATTCACAGAGTCGAAACGTGAGACGTCGGAGTGGTTGTTTAATTTATTATCAGCATGACTAAGCCAGTTATGCGAAGCGGAGGAGGTGACGTCGCTCAAATCATCGAAGAGGAAACCAGTCTGCGCCACCACCACCACCACTGACACCACACAAGGGAGCTGTCTAGATTATTCAGAAAAATCCGCTCGGAGTCTCAATATCTGCATCATAAATCTACTTCGTTTGTTTTCATTCTCGAGAGAGGAGAGAAATATAAAGAGCTATACATAGATGCAGCGCGCGTTTGTATGATGTAACTCAATGTGATTTCTCACTTCACATTCTCTTTCTTTTCTTAAAAAATTACAGAGTATTCTTGTTTTCTTTTCTTTTCTTCTCTCTTCTCTTCCTATCTAGCTGTCTGTGGCGGATAAGGTAGAGCACAATGGCTTTTCCTCTCTTTTAAGTTTTTCCATGCTTCCTCGCGGAAACCCTCTTACTCAGCATACACCGTTACCACAACCTTAACGACTCATGATGACTAATGATTTGCCCCTTAAGTCGAACAACCATTGTTCAGGGATCGCTTCAATAATAAACCAAGTCAGTCTACAGTTCCAAAGACTCCTCACCCTGCGATGGCCAGTTTAGCGGCACCGGGTTATTAACACTTAACCGTTCTTTCGGATCCCATTTCCGTTTCAGCTCCGACAATCGAGCCAGTTTTCGCTCTCCGTACCAGGCTACTGGGCCTTCGTCTCCTCGAGCATACTGTTGTGTACCGTCAGTCTAGATTCGACTTTAGAAAGGTTAGAAAAGCGAGGACGACTTACGTTTGAGTAGACACCAAGTCCGTCGAAGCCGCTTGTCTTTAGAAATTCCTCGCGGCCGGAAGCGGAGAAGTCGTTTACGGCGTCGTCGAGTGTGCTGTCGGGGTAGAAACCTTCGATGTTCCTATGATCAAGAGAGGTTAACGATGAACCGAAAACTAGGTTTGTATATACTCACATGAAAGTCTTAACATCACGGTACGCGTACGCAGTCGCATCATCCGCCGTCGCCATAGGGCCCTCCGTCGAGTAGCGCTGCATCAAAAGCCGGCCCTGATACGCTGGGTGTGCTTGCCAGAAGCCAACCAGCTTAGAGAAGAAGGCCTCGAACGTAGGGGGGTGGAAGCGCTTGAGCGCGACGGTGTAGATGTTGATGTGCTGGTTCGGGGTGCAGGCGCCGTTGTCCTTGCCGAAGAAGTTGAAGAAGGCGGCGTCCATGATGTCTTCTGCTGGGACGCTGCTGATGTTACTCATTACGGGTTTCAGGGATTCGAAGGGCTTTAGGAAAGGTAAAGCGTCTGAGAGGGCCCCATAGAAGACTGCATTTACCGCTATTACGGGCTATGCTCCGGTCAGTATGAGATTTATTTGTCCTACTGGTACTTGAATTTCGGCTTACCTTGTTGGTTATGCGATTGAAAAATGACACAGCAGTGATAGCAAGGCGAGACGGTAGACTTTCATCAAAGTCCGCCATGACTTGCCAGAAAGAATGATTCCTCTCCGCCGGATAGACAAAGTCCGCGTTGACGTACATTCCCTTGTTGGATATCTCGGGAAGCCTGTAGGTCGCTGAAGTCACAATTCCAAAATTACTGCCTGCTCCCCGCAATGCCCAAAAGAGGTCTTCGTTCTCGGTCGCAGACGCCTTAATGAGGTCGCCAGATGCAGTGACAACTTCGACCTCTTCGAGCAGATCCAAGAGAAGGCCACGGTACCCGTGGAGGCCACCAATGCCTCCGCCTAGCGTGGCACCGACGACGCCGACGCACATGCAGGACCCAAGTGGGAGCTCTCTGCCCAACTTGGCGAGAGGCTCGATGAGTTGATGGATTTTGACGGCGCCGCCGATAGTAATACGGTCTCCTTCAGCATTGGACTCGACGGTATCGAAGTGACTCAGGTCGATGGAAAGACCGTTGAATGTACTGTAATCGGAGATGCCATGGCCGCCCGCAGTGACAAAGAATGGAAGGCCGTGTTCGTTGGCGATTTGCACAGTGGCCTGGACATCCTTAGCTGTCACAGGCTTGATGGCTCCAATTCCATACGACGGAGCGCGGTAGTCGGTCCATCTCTGCCGTAACTTTGCGTAGAAGTTCTTGTCGGTGGGGTGAAGAATTTCAGCCTGTGGTGACAGGTGCGGACCAAACAATGTTGTCAAATTCGTGGCCACACTCAAGCCAAGCACAGTCTGCCAGAGGCTGGAGGCAGCTACCATTGTGGCTACTGTGAGGAATTGTGTTGAAACGTTCAGGTGTCTCTGTAGAAAGGCGCGAAGAAAGTGTGTAAGTGTGCCTCCCGATATCTTGATAGTAAAGGCTGAAAGATGCCGGCCACAGAATTGGCGCAGATGCAGGGTTCCATGTCAGACATACGAACATGAATGGTAAGAAAAGTACACTCCGAGCTGATACCGTCAAACAATGTGGTCGGAGTTGCTCTCCAAAAAAGTCAAGGGGCTTGGTTCGTACTCGAACTTTGATAGTTTGGAAAAGTCCGAAGGGTCCGATGCTTACCCGCAGCACCATCTGCAGCTCGTAGTATTCTCCATCCTTACTATTATGGATTGCACGCTCGGAGATATTATGTTTGTCGAATAATACCGGATACCTGGGAGTTTGTCCGAATACCAGGACCTTGTTAACGGCTGAACCGACTTCCGACTTCCTCCGCCTGTACACCGACTTCAATACATATCACGTGACCACCCGAAAATGGAAGAGCTGGATAAAGCGTTACACTCCTGTGTCCCCTTATCTTGACTGAGAATCCAGATGTTATTTCGACAATTTTCAACTCATCCCTATCGTTTCAACACACAGACTCATCATGGCCTATTCCACCAACACTGAAGGAGGCATAACGGTCCTCCTCTTTGGCCCACAGGCCTTGTCATTTCCAGAAGAATCTTTCCAGCGCCTACGGTCTGCATTGACCGATAACCCTGATAACGCCTGGATGCGCAAGGTTATTACAGAGCTGCCTGAAATCACAAAGCTGATCTCCCAACAATTGCCCAAGCTCCAGGCAACGCCAGCAGCTACCTTACAGGACAGCCTGAAAGACTGGCTGCTGGAGATCGACGGGAGTGCTCCACCAACCGAACATAAGGGTCTTCCGAATGCCCTTCTTACCCCGCTGGTTGTCCTCGATCAGCTGGCTCAGTATACACAGTATGTGCAGCTAGCCCATGAAGAGACTGGCCTTGGGTCAGACTTGTACGGTCCTCAGCGCCGTCCCCTCAGAACCTTGGGCTTCTGTACTGGTCTTCTTAGTGCTCTGGCTGTGTCAAGTGCCTCAACACAGGCTGAATTTCGAAAGTATGGTGCCGTGGCTGTGCGTCTGGCTGCCTTGATAGGAGCTGTAGTCGATGCGGAGGACGCCATCGGCAAGAATGGTGAATCCAAGACATTCTCGACGGCGTGCCATTCTTCTGAGCAGGAGATGGAATTACAGAACATTCTACAAGAGTTTCCTGAGGTAAGAGCTTTAATCGAATAGGACAGCTGTACATGGACGCCCCGAGTTGATATTTTCTTCTAGGCCTATATTTCCGTAAATTATGACCAAAACCGAGCGACTATCACAACTTCCCAGAAGTCTGCAGATGAACTTCAGAAGCGATTTAAAGGGGCCGGTATCACTGCGTCAGCAATTGGTCTTCGAGGCCGGTTCCACTATCGCAGTTATGATGAAGACCTTCAATCCCTCATTTCGCTCTGTGATTCTTCATCAGACCTGCAGCTTCCAGACGCTGCCGACGCCGTTATCCCAATTCATTCCCTCTCGGGCGCAGAAATGATCACCCAAGGCAAGTTGCACTACATTGCACTACGCGAAATTCTTGTCGAACAATCGCAATGGGGCCAGACATTCGATGCCATGTCTCGGTCTAGTCTAGCCAATAAACAGTCCTTGCTCGTTTCATTTGGCTCTGAGAAGTGTGTGCCGCCGACTGCCATGCCTCGGGTTGGTGGAAAAGTCATTTACATGACAAACCTGCATGAGGCTGTCCCCAGACTGTCAGCCCTCAAGGTACCCACGGCGGACTATTCTGATAACGATATCGCGGTCGTTGGAATGGCTTGTAAGCTTGCCGGTGCTGATGATGTGGATGAATTCTGGGATCTGAATGTGAGAGGCGAGTCACAACATAGGGAAGTACCGGAGGAACGCTTCACTTTTGACACGCACTGGCGCACTGTGGATCCCAAAAGAAAATGGTATGGAAACTTCGTGCGGGATCACGATGCATTTGATCACAAGTAAGTTGAGCCGTATGCAACTCATGAGATTCAAACCTGACAGCATTTTTCTCTTTTCCAGGTTTTTCCAAAAGTCGCCTCGGGAAGCCGCAACGCAAGATCCCCAGCAAAGACTCTTCCTTCAGTCTGCGTACCAGGCTGTGGAGCAGTCGGGCTACTTCAACGCGCCCAATGCCGATCGAAACGTCGGGGTGTTTGTGGGAGTGTGCGCTGCTGATTACGAAGCGAATATCGCTTGTTATGCTCCTAACGCCTTTTCAGCCACTGGTAATCTGAAGAGTTTTATTGCGGGCAAGATAAGTCACTACTTTGGGTGGCATGGGTAAGAACAAGCCTTGGAGAGGAGACATGTCCCAGTTCTAATGGTTATAGGCCTGGATTGACAATCGACACTGCCTGCTCGGCATCTGCAGTTGCGATTCATCAAGCATGTCGAGCGATTCTCTCAGGAGAATGTACAGCAGCCTTGGCTGGTGGAACAAACGTCATGACATCTCCGCTCTGGTTCCAGAACCTTGCGGGGGCTTCGTTCCTGAGCCCGACAGGGGCATGCAAACCGTTCGATGCTAAGGCAGATGGGTACTGTCGTGGAGAGGGCATTGCTTGTGTATTCTTGAAAAAGATGTCCAGTGCCATTGAGGATGGCGATCTCGTCCTTGGATCCATCCGAAGCACCGCCGTTTCTCAAAACGACAACTGCACACCTATCTTCGTTCCGAATGCACCATCACTGACAAGCCTATTTGAAGATGTTGTAGGCAGATCAGGGCTCTCTCCAAAAGAGATATCTTTGGTTGAAGCTCACGGGACCGGTACTCCTGTTGGTGGTACGTATAATGATATATCATGAAACCCATAAGGATGCTAACGCTCAGTATTAGACCCAGCGGAGTATGAAAGCATTAAGAAGGTCTTTGGTGGAAAGGCCGTGCGGTCAAACCCCATACCTATCGGCTCGGTGAAGGGCTTGGTAGGCCACACTGAATGCGTGTCGGGAGTGGTGGCACTTATCAAAGTCCTCGCGATCATTCATCATGGAATAATTCCACCTCAGGCGAGCTTCCAGACGTTGAGTCCTAAACTAAAGGCCTCTCAAGATGACATGCTGGAAATTTACACAAAGAAAGCACCTTGGAACACTGAATACCGTGCTGCACTCATCAACAACTATGGCGCTTCCGGATCCAATGCGTCGATGGTCGTCAGTCAGCCGCCCAAACCTAAGAACAACAACACTTTCAGTGACGGTGGCAAACATGCGTTCTGGTTTACTGGTCTTGATGAACGAAGCATTAAGGATTATGCTGGAAGACTATTGAGTTTCCTTGCATCCAAGCCTGTTTCATCACTTTCCAACTTGTCCTTCAACATCTACCGCCAGTCCAACCGAACACTGCCACAGGGTTTGATCTTCAGTTCCAGCTCTGTGGAAGAGCTTAAGAACCAGTTGACGAATTTTGTCAAAGGAGAGAAAGGACTGGCTTCCACAACCAAGAAGCCAACACGCCCTGTTATACTCTGTTTCGGAGGTCAGATTTCTAGGACTATAGGATTAGACCAGACGGTCTACGAATCCAACGGCATACTCCGTGCACATCTGGATCGCTGTAATACGACGCTCCAGTCCCTCCGCCTCAGTGGGCTCTATCCATCTATCTTCGAGAAGAACACAATTGAAGACCCTGTAAAACTCCAGACCATGCTCTTTTCTCTACAGTACTCTTGTGCTCAATCCTGGATCGACTGTGGCATCAAGCCCGCTGCTGTTGTTGGACACAGCTTTGGGGAACTCACAGCGCTTTGCATCGCCGGCGTGCTTTCTCTCAAGGACGCACTTAAGGTGGTTGCTGCACGAGCCCAACTCATTAAGGATACTTGGGGCCCTGATCCAGGCGCGATGATGGCAGTGGAGGGCAAAGTGGAGGATGTTCAGACACTCCTAGAGAGGGCTGGAAAGGCGTCTGGTGAGTATGCTAATGTGGCCTGCTATAATGGACCCACAAGCTTCACTTTGGCTGGGTCTACCAAAGCCGTAGATGCTGTTGCGGACTCCATCTCGTCGGAGTCCGGGTTGCGGGGAAAGAAGCTGTCAGTGAGCAATGCATTCCACTCCGCTCTTGTAGAACCTCTGGAGGCCGACCTGCAGAAGATTGCTGCAGGCATGAATTTCAAGGAGCCGACAATCCGTTGGGAAAGGGTCACCGAGAAACACTCCTCCTCTAAAGTCGGACCGATGTTCTTTGCTTCCCACATGCGAGATCCTGTTTTCGCCAACCACGCTTTCCAGAGACTCCATCAAGAGTACCCATCGGCCATCTGGCTCGAAGCCGGCTCGAACTCAACCATCACCAAAATGGCGAACAGGGCTCTTGGATCCCCAGCTGCTTCTTACTTTGCAGAAATCAACATCACCTCTGACTCCGGCCCGCAGAAGCTTACTGATACCTTTGTCAATCTGTGGAAGGAGGGCCTCACTATCCCGCACTGGGCACACCACCACACGCAGTCGCAGTCCTATTCCCCGATCATTCTCCCTCCGTACCAATTTGAGAAGTCCCGGCATTGGCTGGAACTCAAGAAGCCTCAACAAGCCACCGAAATAGTTGAAGCGCCAAAAACTCAGCAGGAAGAGCTTCCAACTGGTCTCTACACCTTTGTTGGTTACCAAGACGGAGCAAAACGGTCTGCCCGCTTCAGAGTTAACACGATGACGAAAAAGTACGAGGAATTCGTGTCTGGCCACATGATCGTGCAGACAGCCCCAATCTGCCCAGCGACATTGGAAGTTGATATTACAATCGAAGCACTTCTCAGTCTGCGCCCAGATTTTGCAGCTGCAGGTCTCCAACCAGAGATCAGAAATGTTGAAAATCTGTCTCCCATCTGCATTGATCCCTCTCGCATGGTATGGCTAGACCTCCAGGCCACTACGGGTGATTTCCAAGCCTGGGACTGGCAAATGATCAGTACCAACGCAGCAGGTTCTTCAAAATCAACCCACGTTAAAGGCCAAGTCACTTTCCGGTCCGTCAAGGATACGGTTGAATTTGCTCGTTACAAGCGCCTTGTTCCTCACCAGAGATGTGTAGATCTTCTGAATAACACTGAGCCAGACGATGTACTTCAGGGACGGAACATGTATAAGGTGTTTGGAGAGATCGTTGACTATTCTGAGCCTTATCGGGGTCTTCAGAAGCTGGTCGGCAAGGGCACCACGTCGGCGGGCCGTATTGTGAAGAAGCACTCCGGAGAAACCTGGCTTGACGTCCATCTTTCAGACGCCTTCAGCCAGGTCGGAGGGTTCTGGGTGAATTGCATGACGGATCGGGCCCCTTCAGACATGTACATCGCGGCTGGCTTTGAATCCTGGATTCGCAGACCTGGATACGTGACGCCTGAAAACGAGGCGGACAGAATATCTCAATGGGATGTATTGGCATCTCATGTCCAGTCTTCGGAGAGGGCGTATACCACCGACATCTTCATCTTTGAGGCTGCAACTGGGACGCTCAGCGAAGTTATCCTTGGCATCCACTATGCGCGGATGCCGAAGTCCACAATGAGCAAGATGTTGACGAAACTCACCGCCGGAAGCACGAACAATGTGGCAGTTGTCCCGCCTTCTACGGCTGCAACCATCGTCGCACCGGAGGTCAAGGCCACCACTCCTCCATCAACAACATCCGCACCAGCGGCGACTGTCCCTGCACCTAAGGTAGAGGTCGCCGCAAAAGAAGACAGTGTGGCAAAAGAGAAAAGATCACATACACTGGCGGTTGTCGTCGAAGTCCTTGCAGAGCTGTCCGGTCTGGAAGCAGATGTCATCAAGCTGCCAACTAATCTTGCGGACCTTGGCATAGATTCATTGGTTGGCATGGAGATGGTGCATGATCTGGAGTCCAAGCTGGAGTGTTCTCTTGACATGGATCAGATGGCCGAGGTCGTTACGGTGAACGATGTTCTACAGTGTGTTCAGAGAACACTCGGGATCGAAGAGGATTCCGACGATGATTTGATATCTTCTGCAAGTGGTACCCAAACCCCAGGTAGTGCTGCAGATTCTGCGACAAGTGTGTCTGACATCGAACCGGACATGGACGATAAAGAGCTTCCGCTCTCCGCGTCAGATGTCCTTGATGCTTTTGGTGAAGCAAAGCAGCTGACCGACCAATTCATCACTGATTTCAACTGCTCTGGCTACATGGACACTATAAATCCCAAGCAAACACAACTCTGTGTTGCCCTTATCGTTGAAGCCTTTGAGAAGCTCGATTGCAACATCCGCACAGCCAAGGCCGGTGATAAGTTGCGTCGTATTAGCTACGCGCCCCAACATGGACGACTGGTTCAGTATCTGTACGAGGTGCTTGAGAAGGAGGCGCGACTGATAAACGTCGATGGTGACAACATTGTGCGTACAGCCGTCTCTGTACCGCACAAGACCAGCAAGGAGATACTGGACAGCCTTGTGGTTGCGTTCCCTGATCACAATTTTGCCAACCGACTGGCATTCTTCTGCGGCTCACGGTTGGTTGAAGTACTTCAAGGGAAGCTCGACGGCGTCAAGCTTATTTTCGGCGATGAAGAAGGACGACAGCTTGTGTCTGGGCTTTACGGCGACTCACAGTTGAACAAGCTTTTTTATAAACAGATGGAGGATATTCTCACTCGGCTTGTATCTCGATTGCCGCGCGGCTCTGGTCCATTGAAGGTTCTTGAAATGGGTGCTGGCACAGGAGGAACGACGAAGTATCTCGTCCCACTACTCGCAAGTCTCGGCTATCCTGTCGAGTATACTTTCACTGATCTTGCACCTTCCTTCGTCGCGGCTGCCCGTCGGCACTACAAGGCGTACCCATTCATGAAGTTCCGTGCTCACGATATTGAAAAAGAACCTGCAGAGGATCTGATTGGAACGCAGCACATTATTGTGGCCAGCAATGCTGTCCATGCCACCCACAGCTTGACTGTTTCGTTGAAGAATATACGCAAGGCGCTCAGGCCGGATGGGTTTTTAATGATGCTTGAGATGACCGAAACCGTCCCCTGGGTGGACATTATCTTTGGGCTTCTCGAGGGATGGTGGCTTTTTGACGATGGCCGTAACCATGCCATCTCGCACGAGACTCGCTGGGAGAAAGAGCTGCATGGCCTGGGCTATGGTCACGTAGACTGGACGGACGGCCACCTGCCAGAAAACAATCTCCAGCGCATCATCATCGCGATGGCGTCTGGCCCGAAGTATGATCGCCTTCCCATTATGTAGATGAGATTTCAGGAATCAATATAATGACTGTTTTCTCTCCAGGTTAAAGCGTCTTCCCATCCCAGCCAAGCGAATCACTGTACCGGATTTCAACACCACTGTGCGCGCTACTGTCGTGGATGATTATGTGCAGAAATTCACGGCCAGATTTGACATGCCATCGTTCACAGCGATCGCACGAGAGGCTGCCAATAGCACTCACGGACAGTGCGTTCTCGTAACGGGCGCAACAGGCAGTCTCGGTGCCCATCTCGTCGCAGAACTAACATTCAGACCAGACGTGGAAACAGTCTTCTGCCTCAACCGCATCAGCCGTGGCAGCGACCCAGAGCACCGACAGCGCCAATCCCTAGATGAGAAAGGTCTCGAACTATCCCCCTCCCAACTCTCAAAACTCCGCATCGTTGAAACTGACACCTCCAAACCCCATCTCGGTCTCTCTGAGCAGCAATATCAAGACCTTGTAAACATGGTGACGGCCATCATCCACAACGCCTGGCCCATGAGCGGAAACCGGCCCATCCGCCGCTTCGAGGCCCAGTTTGATGTTATGCGCAACTTGATCGACCTCGCGCGCGACGCGGCCAGCCTCGCTCGCACTGTCACATTCCAGTTCATCTCGAGCATTGCTGTCGTCGGACATTATCCGCTTATCACCGGCGCTGTGAATGTCCCCGAGGACCGCGTTGATATCACGTCTGTGTTGCCTAACGGCTACGGTGATGCAAAGTTTGTGTGTGAGCGGATGCTCGACGCTACGCTGCACAAATACCCGGAACACTTTCGCACTATGTCAGTGAGACTAGGGCAGGTTGCAGGCAGTAGTAAGACGGGGTACTGGAACGCGCTTGAGCATTTGAGCTTCTTGATCAAGTCCAGCCAGACGCTGCGTGCACTACCGAATTTTAGTGGGGAGTTGAGTTGGACGCCTGTAGATGTTGTGGCGGGAACATTGGCAGATTTGGTACTTGGAGATGTTGCTCCTTATCCTGTCTATCATATCGATAACCCGGTGAGGCAGCCTTGGGAGGATATGATTCCTGTTCTTGCGCGTGCTCTCAGCATCCCTTCAACCAATATCCTACCTTTTAAGGAGTGGGTCAGGCGGGTGAGGCATTTTCCGGGGAGCGTGGAGAAGGATAATCCGGCGTTTAAGCTTATTGATTTTTTGGATGAGAATTTCTTGAGGATGAGTTGTGGGGGGTTGTTGCTGGACACTGTTAAGACAAGAGAACATTCGCTGAGCTTGACGGGGATGGGGGAAGTTAGTAAGGAGGTGGCGGAGGGGTATATTCGGTATTGGAAGAGGAGTGGATTTTTGGCTGCCTAAGGGAGATTCTGTGTGAAACAATTGTGGTTCGGTGTAGGTTTATTTAATTGGTTTCCTCAGGTTTTGGCACTAGGCTGTATTTGCTTGTTGGTTTCGGGTTTTGGGAAGGGAGTTTGGTAAAGGAATTTTATTGAAGACTTTGATATACGGAACTTTCAGCCTACTTTCATGTTGTCTTTTCGATGAGTATTTAAAGTATCAACCGACACGTCAACAGTCCAGTTCAATTCTTAGAAGATGAATGATCACCCCCAACTCGGTCCGAATCAACTTCATCTCTATTGTATACACTTTATTCCTAAACTCTAAATCGAAACGGTAATCCAAATCATGCTTATTAAGCATATATCCGCTTATTTGAAGTATTTCCAATGAGGCTTTGGTCCTTCTTTGCATTGGGGTAGAAGCGGCGATTAACGGTACTTCTGAGCAGAGTCCTTTTAGTCGGTATTTAGGAGGGATGTGTATAATTTACATTTATTTTGATTCATTCATAGAGACTTAGTGCAGTCCGATTAATTCAAACGAACAAGTTGATTCCATTGGTGAATAATCTCTCCGCGTAGGATAATGTTTTTCTGATAAGCTAGTACAGAAATATAGTGGTATAGTAAGTACAGATGACTAGCTTGTGTATTTCCTTTAAGGCAGGCGACTCAGTAAGACCGTTTAACTTAGTTTGTGTAGCCTGATGGGATCTGAAGTATTCAAATAAGTATGGGCACGTATCGATAGGAAAATTCAACTCGAGATTGTTATGAATCTGCTGCGAACAACTGGTATCTGCTAGCGGAAAAGCAGTGATAGAAGTTGAGAAAGTAATTACAAGATTCACATCTGCTTAGTAAACCTATCTAACCAGATTCATAAGTTATGGATCAGATTGAAGTTCACTGGCATGACTCATTGCATATAAACTGAGCTGGGGTCAATATTTGAGTTTTTTTAAATTCTATACAGGCCTGACAGTTTGCGTGCGAAAGTGTTAGTAGTAGCCCTCACAAAGTCTTGGTGTCTTCACTCGGTAGATAGTTCGCGGGTAGGATTCATCGAAACTACATTAATACGCCAAACTTGCATGCGTACTGTTTCATAAAAAGCGAAGTTCTAGAACCAATTACAGGAATAGAAGTGTCAAGAGATGTATATTAATAATACTAGAAGGTACCTAATTTAATTACCTAGAGCTTTCCTCCATATGTATATCCTGCCAATCAGTCCCCTTGACATGTCACTCTTCGAAATTTCATCATCCTCCACTCCTATGGCCTCCTATCCAATAAACTCTGTACATCCCGCCCATCCCACATCATCTCGCAACCCTTTCCAATCCCCCTCTTTCAAGCACAACAATGCATCCACATCACCCCCACCTGTCTGCGTCCAAAGATAAATACAGCTCGTTAAAGGCGAAAACCTCGGCCGTCTCACCAACTCCGGCTTCCCCAACCCACCAAATTCCACATCCTGCACGCTCCCATGAATCAGTGAACTCACACCAATATCCGTGTCCGGATTAAACGCCCCGCCGAACATGATCTTCGACTTATCTGGTTCCTGCGCTACAAACGTCGCCCAGCTCCGCACCGCGTACTCGTTGTTCACCGCAGCGACTGCCTGGCGCATGAACAGCGCTACCTCACCAAGAGATTGTTCTTGTAGTTCCTGGAAGGTGAGGCGGCACGTCGCGTTGTACCCCATCTGCCCTAGATACTCCCTCGGAATGCCTAGCGCGCGCCGAGCGTCCAATGCGCGGGAGAATTTCGAGAAGGCGGAGGGCGCGTGCTGGAGCCGTTTTTGGCGAACGGAGGAGATGCGTTGCCAGATGAAGGCGCTGAGGGCGTCGTTGGTGGAGACGAAGAAGCCTGGGTTTGTCTTTTGGATATCTTCGTTGGCGCGTGATTTCAGCGCAACTACTTTGGCGACGGGAAACCGCACGAAGGACCAGTGGACGTCCGCCGCAGGAGCAGGCGGGGGTTGGGGAGCACTGGTGAGGGCGGACTCGCGGAGGAGGTGGCTGTGATCTAGCATTGGTTCGTCGGGACGGAGTAAGGGGATGAGGGTGGAGCGATCACGGTTACCGTGTTCTAGTTCCTCTGGGGTGAAGGATTCGCCACGGAGAGCTTTGGCTAGGAGGGTGAGGAGACGGAGTAAGCCTCCTCCGTCGATGAAATTGTGCTGTGCGGCGGCGTCGAGAAGGATACCACCGCGGATGAGGTTGGCTTGGAGAGTGAAGACGGGCGCAGGGTTGAGCGATGCGTCAGAGTAGAGCTGTGGGAAGGCTGGGACGGGGCCGAGAACGCTGCCGTCGAGCATGCTCACGGGTCCGTGGGCATCGAGGATTTCCTGGTACGTTGGACAAGCAGCTGTGCAATCCTTGACGTGTACGATCGTGTTTGGGATGCTGAATTCAGGACACGGTGCTAATCTGAAGGTTCCAGAGTCCTCTGGGCCGATACCTTCATGAACGACACGGCAAGAAATCCAAGGGAATGCATCGGCTAAAACCCGCGCCGCGGCTTCGAGAGATGCGATGAACTTAATTGGTGACTGGTCATCGTAGAGAGGAAAGCATAATAGAATATGTGTGTAAGTCTTGAGCCGTGGTAGTTGGCCAAGGACATCTTGATAATGAGCTAAACTGAGGGCGGCCATAATGAGATGGGGATGTGAGAAAAAGAAGATTAGAAATTTCAGTACATAGCAAGATATTAAGCCACCCCATTTGATCTCCATTCAGGTGTTAGGACTGAACTGCTACAACAACACTCCAGCTTATGTCGCACATGGCGGAGGTTGGAAATTGTAGCGGAGTTCGGGCTTTCTCTTCTCCGGTGGATATCTCCTTGATTGAGAGAGGATACTATAGTGCCGTCTCTAGTCTGGGACTGTGTTTGCACGAGTAGAGGAACTGGGAGGTGGACATTTGTAACCAATTGGGAAGAAAAATTTGAGGTAAACTTGTGCGGATTTGGGGGGACAAGATGAGGCCTATATACATACGCCAAGCATTGCTTAACTAAGCTAGCACATGTTAGTGATTCCTCATCCTTATAGGTGGAATCCACTGTTAAAAGGACCGCAAAAAAAGGAAGAAAGATATAGACAAAGATAAAATGAAACCAACCTACCGAGGACAAAAAAGAACCCCGGCGCTTCTCTAGTAATGTCCCTACTCCGCATCTGCTCGTGGTTCCCTCCCTGTAAAGCATCAATGGAACATCCACTTGTGAGGATCGAATCAAGGACCGGACTCGGTATGGAATTTAGGTTCTGATAATCTATCGCTAGAAGACGCGTCATTAGAAGCTGTTTGCTTAATTAAAAATTATCTAAATAGTGAAATTATGTAGGCAGGTGAAGTTCGAAATATGATGAGCGTGCGGGGCAGCTTTAAGTAATAAAAAAGTGAGACAAGAAGTGCGGGTGCGTGTATGCGCAAAGCCACTCATGATTATGGTGGATAACCAAGTTGTGGGGAAAATACCGTCATCTTACAGGCAGGTATACGCCATGTTCTCTATGGGATAGGTACGAAACTATTCCATAACCCCTTGTTCTCCATATGGGGCTTCTTTAAGAGTCACTGAAAAAAGGTATCAGGTCCCCGAAGACTCCCCATCCATCTTCGGCTGGCTTGCTATCGCTCTCGTGCGCGCATTGGTGACTTCCCATTTGAATTCCTTCAGCGCTCGCAATTCGCTGCTAACGAAGAGCCCACCCATCAGCCCCTCAAGTACTCCGACACTTAGTCCTAATGAGCTGAGGAACATCAAGATGAAATCAACGAAGTTCCGAGGGGACCACCACACAGCAACATGGCAACCAATTGTGATCGCTAACTGATAGAAGAAGTGCCCCATTCTTAATTTCCTCTGCATTTTTTCCCTCGCCGCGTATTTAGAGATAGTAGCAAGAATTTCATCGTAAGTCTCGATTGGAAGATAGGTTTCCGGTAACGACAATTGACCATTGCTTGGAGCGGAATCCGGATCAGGGGAGGTCCGTATCAGTGTCGCTTCCACTGAAAAATGATCACTCAGCGAGCAATGCAGAGTTGGATGACGCATTGTCATGCCTACGTTTGCACTTTCGAGCGTCCATTCGGCGGTGGCTTCGGCGGTGGTAGTGCGGTGGTGAGATCCGCTGCTGAAGAAAATGTAGTCCAATCTCTTCGCGTTCGGGTCCTGGACTGACGGTTCGATAACCACATTTTCACCTTTCCCAAGACGCTTCTTATGCGCCTTATTCCAGCGCCAGGTGTTCAGCGCACTGTCACATGTGGCTCCGTTGGTTGTCAAATTAAACTCAGCAGTCGGAATCGGCAGAGCCCGAAGCTTTTCTACTTTGTCTTTTGCGGCGCCGACAGAGGACTTCGGGTATAACATCCGCCAAACGTCACGGACTGGGGAATGCGTTTCTATAATTCGGTGTGCGAGAGACTTGGGAACCATGTTGAAGTCGCCGAGGCCGATAACCAGGTGTCCTCGCTCGGCAGCTCCTTTCATCAGCTTCGCAATTTCCCATGCTTGTGCGGTTCGGTGGCAGATATAAGAGTCGTGAGGTTCGGTTTCGTAAGGGGCGTGGAGCTGTTATACTATTAGTCATACCTCTTAAAGTTTTGGGACGAGAGTAATGGGACGTTACATGTGTACAGAACACCTCCACAATGTCCTGCCGGTTAGGTCCCATTCGTATCCGGGCACATGCAACCCCCTTCCCCACGAACCAGTCTCCGCGGTAGAATGCAGCAGGCCGTCCATTGAGCGGGTATGGTACCATGCTGCTCTCCTCAATCGGCCATCTTGAAAGAATGACTAGTCCGCCGCCAAATATACCGCTATGGTAGAACTTTCCATAGGGAAGAAAGTGCTTTGTCCGCTCCCGTATGGCATTGTAATCTTGCTGCGTCCAACATTCTTGGAGTCCGACAATGTCTGGGGGAGGGTTTGCTGCAGCGATTTGATTTCCAATCTCCGTGAGTCGTTCATTTCGGTATTTGGCGAGGTACTTGAGGCCCCAACAGTTGAGGGAAAGGATGCGGAGGCTTGAGGGAGGCTGAGTGGTACCGTTGGCCATAAAAGGCGACTCTGAGAGGTTTGTCATGTCAATTGATGTGCGAAGCAATTGTAATTTACGAACGAAGTAGCTTACGTAGCTCAGGGTTCGATGATGAATGTCAAGATGATATGTCGCAGGGCTCCCTTGCGCGGCTCTGCTCACCGCCTTCGCACGTGATAGCTATCTTCAACCTCACGCTCGGAGCTTCCCATACTAACTCAACATACTTTCAACACAACACTACTATCAGTACTACATACAATATCACGGCCGCTTTCTATTTATTTTTCAAATGGATGGTGTCCATGATATCCCTGGGAAGCGTCCCCGCTCTCCCGAGGACGAAGGCATGGAAGACGCACCTCCGACAAAGCGATCCTCTTCACATTCACCACCGGAACCATCACTATACAGTCCAATGCCCCCATATAATGCAACAAATAATGCAGGCGACGACAGCGACAACGATCCATACTACCAAAGCCGCACAAGGTCGCGCTCCAGAACACAGTCTCCTTCTCGCTCCATCTCGCATCATTCCAGATCACTATCCCCATCCACCCCTCCACCTTCCAAACCGACCGAACTACACTACAAACAAACTCTCATACTACGCGGCCATAAGAAGGCAGTTTCAGCGGTAAAATTCTCCCCCAATGGCCGCTGGATAGCGTCTGCCTCGGCAGATGCAACCATCAAGATTTGGGACGCCAGCACCGGCGCCCTCACCTACACCCTCGAAGGCCACCTTGCGGGCATAAACACGATTTCCTGGTCCCCAGACTCTACAATTCTCGCGTCAGGCTCCGACGACAAATCCATCCGACTATGGGACATGACAACGGGCCAAGCGCATCCCGTCCCCTTCATCGGCCACCACAACTACGTATTCTCAATTGCCTTCTCACCAAAAGGCAACATGCTCGTCAGTGGCTCCTACGACGAAGCCATCTTCCTCTGGGACGTCCGTGCTGCGCGCGTCATGCGCTCTCTCCCCGCACATTCGGATCCTGTCGGTGGCGTCGACTTTGTACGTGACGGCACCCTCATCGTATCCTGCGCCAACGACGGACTGATCCGCGTCTGGGACACAGCAACAGGTCAATGTCTCCGGACACTTGTCCACGAGGATAATGCCCCCGTGACGAGTGTCCGCTTCTCGCCGAACGGGAAATACATTCTGGCGTGGACACTGGATAGTTGTATCCGGCTATGGAATTATGTGGATGGGAAGGGGCGGTGTGTCAAGACGTATCAGGGACATGTGAATACGAAATACAGTCTTGCAGGTTGCTTTGGAGTGTATGGGTCCCCGCCGTTGCAGCAGTATGCCTTTGTGGCAAGCGGCAGCGAGGACAATTCTATTGTTGTTTGGGACGTAAGTTCGAAGAATGTGCTGCAGAGGCTGGAGGGCCATACGGGAGTGGTAATGGGCGTGGATACGCATCCGAATGAACAAGCGATTGTTAGTGGGGGGTTGGATAGGACGGTGAGGGTGTGGAGATATAGGGAGGATGCCGTCGAAACGGTGACGGCGCATTTGGCTGCTTCTTGAGATACCCAGTTTATCTATTCAACCCATTCTTGATTTCCCACTATCATAAAGTATACTGGCCCAAGGGATGCTTGGAATCTCTTGAGTGAGAGTGTAACGTTGTATCGTCGTAAGTAGTCCTCTCGGTCACGCTGGTTCTATAAAATTTTACGCTTAGAAAAAGCTTATACTGAACTATATAGGAAGAAGCGAACAATCCGAGTGGCTATCATTAGTGCTCTACTCAACCATTCTACCCTTTTTGTGTATATGCGCCTTCATACAACCACATTTGCTATCCCAGCTGCCTCCGCCTTGATCCGGGGCACATTTCCACTCACCTTAGTTTTCGTCGACGAATGACTGAGGAAGGGAGTTTTGCACTAGAACTAGCTGCAGCGTAGACGTACGTAATGATGATCAGTGCTTAGGATAGATATTTGGCCTTGCTGCCACTTTGAAGAACCTATTTAACACATATGCCTCCCTTCCAACAACCCGTCAGTTCCACGACATATAGCTGCACTAACAGAACGGGAGCACATCTACATACATTACGGTCCATACAACATCTCCGAATTTCCTCCATAGCAAAACACAAATCATGGTGAGGATCACGACGAAATGGCCACGGTGGTATTCTAGACTTTTTTCTTCCAGCTCCACAACACCTCTGTCCAATTCCTCAGATTCCTCGGCATTTGAGACTCGATGTCCGGAGACCAAAGGTTGTGCTTGGCAGCACTGCTATGGTGATGAGTGTCAAACTCGGAGATGCTTTGACGAAGAAGGGAAGGGCTATTGGCAGTGGCTCAAGTGGGTTTTGAAGTGTGCGGGTTCTGAACGTATACGCTGGGTTACTGAATCCCAATCCCGCGTCTCCTCCCATCCAATCCCCTCCACCTCTCTCTCTTCCTCGTCCGGTCCCGAAATCGCAACCGACAACTCCCACTCTCACCCCTTCCATGATCGTCCATCTCCGGGCTACCCTTACGGGAGGTGGGTGTTCGGGCAGTTGATTTTCGGACCCTCGTTTCCTACTCCTCGTAATTTGGCCCGTCCTACCCCTTCATCTTCATCTCCCTCTTCCCTCCCCCAAAACTTTTCTTATCCACCACCCTCTATCCCTTGTCCTCCTGCCTTGACGGCATATCCACGACCAAACCGAACCCGGGATTATGAAATGCAGGACAATTGGCAGGAGATGGATCGCTTTGATTTCATTGCGCTGATGATATGTCTTTCTTTGTTCATCGTCTTGTTTGCGGTTGTGCCGGTGCTGTTTTGGTGGTGTGGGGAGGAGGGTGAGGAGAAAGGTGAGGAGGAGGGTGAGGAGGGGGACGAGTTAGGCGGGACAGAAAGGGAGACAGAAGGCGATGAGGATGAGGATGAGGAGTGGGAATGCGAAGGTATGTATATACATCTCTTGCTTTCTTCCCCTTTTTGCCGCGCTGTCAGATATTTTGGTGTAGAGTAACGAAATAAATGCTGATAAAGTTTCTCTAGGCGATATCAGCCACTTACCCCTCGGCATCTGCGTTTTCTGTGGCACGAAAGGTAGACTCATTCCTACAACACCTAGTGCTACGACCACGGGCACCAACACGCCAGACATGGATCCCGATAGGCAGTATGGAGATGCGGCCGTAGGCGCGCTTTACAGTGTGGGTGGCGGTGGAGATTGAGATGAAGGGAGCAGGAAGGCCGGTGCAGTGTGAGTGCTTTGGCTTTAGTTTGCTTGTGTGGATAGAGGAAGGAAGGGAGTTTGAGGGAGAGCTTGGGGTGAACGTAGGAAAGGATGGCTTGGCTGAAGGGGCGACGATGTTTATAATGAATCTTCTTTTATTCGGCCTGAGAAGGATTGCTATCATCCAGTGCGCTTACATCTACACCGAAAGAGCTACCTGTATTCTGATTGATTATCCAGTCTTCCCCTATCCCTGAGACTGTTTCCACATTGATAAATTTGGTATCTTTGTTCTCACCCTGGCGTCGGCCTGTATTTTCCTATTTGTTACAGCAATTGTGTGAAATAGGCCCGGTAAGTAAATCCCCACATCTTAGTTGTATATCCTCCGGTAAAGATTATGACTTTTTTTAATTTTCAGCAGATCCCTTATTGACTGGTCGTAGATCCTCCCTTAAAAATTGGGTATTTCTGATCTTTAACATATCGCTCTCTAACACTACTGTACGCTATCTCTGCAAAGAACATTGCATATGCCTGTGTTAACGCGGCAGGTTCTATTCAACATTTCCTACTTATGAGCTGTAGACCGGTTGCATGTTAGAATGACTCGCTATATCAACACGAGACAGAGGCTATGCCGAGAGGTCTGTATAAGGAAAATGTGATACTTCTTGATGGTTCACCACTGGTGAAGTTCTCTAATTTTTTTGTTTTTCACCCATTCTCGAAATCATCTTCCTACCCTTCTCCCGCTTCTTCAACCACATCGCTCTACCGTAAACCTCTGACTTCCAACATACTGTACATATGAAGAGCCCACCAAAGTATCCCGAGTCCCCTAACGTGAGGGACGCTATAGGGACGCTATTTCCTATTTTCTTGATACTTGTATTGCTGACACTTTATTTCAGTGGATTGTCAGAGTCGGAGGGGGTTGCCCAAGGGTTGATGTTGTACTCACTGCGGCCACTGCAGTTACGGCGGTGCCCTTCAATCACGCATGCTTGATGCTATATCTCTCCCACGGAGACCGTGCCGGATTAGCTGCAGACAGATGACGTATCAGACATCGATACTCCCTCTCCTCTACTAGACTACAATCTATCCTCTTTATATCCCCCCTCCCTTTCCTCCCCCAAAACAGACCTACATCTCCCAAACCACACGATCACGAAGCGCCACGGCCTAGCTGTCCAGTGCCGAAACCTCTGTGTCGGCTTTGGCGTTTGATTGCTTCTGTTTATCGTGGCGCCATGGCGGATGTCGCAGATGTGGTTGGGTGGTGTGTGGGGTTTCGTGATCCGTATTCTGGTTATGGGTGTCATGGCATTATTATTCTTCCTTGGAGCTAAGAAAGTACTGGGTATGGTGGTAGATTGGATGGTAGACCTATGATTGACGATGGAAAGCTGAAGAGGAAACAACAGAAAGGATAATGGTGCTTGAGTGAGTACCATTCAACCCCTGCGATGAAGTTGAAAATGCCTTTGACGCTATTGTCCCAAAGGACGATTGGACAGACCGGATATTTTTGACAGCAATGGGCAAAATGTACGCAGTGTCTGGCGAGATAAAAGTCATTGTGCGTGCTTTCAATAACACGACCCGGCTATGTCCGCCATACAGCGGCGTCCCGGATTTTGCGGCAAGATTCGGGAGCCATGGACACGATTGGCTTCCTTGTCGAAGATCTGCCTCCCGAAAGTCTGAAGGTCAACCAGGCCCAGTAGAAATGGTCAAGGCGGCGAGCCGAGTGAGACAGGCTTTAGCATCGAAAATAACACAGATGACACCTTCTATATTGGATTGGCGAAGGCTCCTGAGCGAGCTCGTCGATTTGGCGGAGGAATGCGTTTCATGGCACGTGGTTCGTTGTACGATATCAACCATCTTATCCACGGTTACGATTGGAAGTCCATTAACAATGTTAGAGGAACTGAGGTGAGAATAGGAGGCGGACAGGGCGATGTCAGCATGGCGCTCGCCAAAGAAACTCTCAAACCTCAACCTCATTGTCCAGAACCTTCCCGACACTGCTGAAGAGGGCGAGCATCTTCTACCAAAAGCCTTGAAAGAACTGGTGAACTTCATGGGCCATGACTTCTTCTAAGAACTACTTATCAAAGACATTGATATCTACTTTTTCCACTATATCCTTCATAGCTTGTCGGACAAGTACTTTGTCCAGCTCTTGAAGGACCTCAATCCTGCAATGAAAGATGGATCATGTGTGATCATTTATGAGTTACTTTCTGACCTGGTAGCATGAACCGAGAAGAAGAAGAGGCAAGCACCATGATCTATATAGAATGCGTCATTCAGTACTAACATTGATCCAGGAACCTGGATATGATTCATGCATTTGGGTGGGATTCTCTTGAACGGGCCACTCCAGATTGGGTCAATCTTTTCACAAGTGCCAGCAACCGTCTAAAACAACTTGGAACCAGGGCACTCAAAGGAGGCACCGTGTCCATCATCGAGGTTATGTTCAGGGGTAACAGCTAGTTGTGCAAAGCGGGTTTCAACTGAAACGTAATTGGAGTATAAACTTTAAAGTCTTCGCCATTTCGACATCTTTCAGGTCGTGTATATGTATGGGTTCAAGATTTATGTATCTATGTAATTAGCAGGTTCTTTTCAATCTCATAGTATGCGTTACATATTTCTGGTACATGTCGCAGTAAGCCGTTGAAGTGTGTTTGTGACGGCACTGGTTCGCTACCGGCCTCACTAAATAGCCCCTAGCTAGGTCTTCCTTCTAAGACCACCTTTATATGGCTTGTTTTAATTCAGCTCTTATTCCTCACTGACAAGAATACTTGTTAGTGGATTGCTTGCTCGTCACACCACCCCGTAGATCTCTAAGGTGCCACTTCGGATTGATTTTACTCCAGAGTAAGGTGCAGCTTTGTGCGATGTAATACTGGAAGTGTATGTTTACAAAGGAGTCCGTGGGACTGCATAAATGAGCTTCGACAATACGCTTCATTGAAGTCTTCAATGGCTGCTAGGTTCAGCTGGGCAATCATCAGATTGACAGCATGAGGCCCAATACAGGTACTAAATTTGTTGAGAACCTCCTCGTAGGTGTTTTTGAGGTGAGTTTTAGCCATCTATAACTTGCATATAAATTGAGCTTGCTTCTCCTTTACTCAGAGTTTAGATTGATTGGAAATATACTTCAAACCACTAGTGGAAGTATGAAAGAGCTCTTAGGCTTAGAAAGCACTCTCTACACTGTAGATATAAACCTAACATTGTAGTGATTAATTGGATCGATTGCATAGGCTCACTCTTCCTACCAAAAGCGCTAGCCAATATCTCAAAACACCTAGTCAGAATATCCGGACCCAATAAAAGAAGAATACATCATAGTAGGTTATTGCTAGATAAACGCTCCAGCACCTTACGATATGCTAAGCTGAACTTTGCATATCCATATTCTTCCATTTCCCACACCGATGCCTATGGATTCCTCTGATACCGCTGAGTGTGATGGTCGATACTCTGGGGGTAGCCATAGTAAGTTCTGTGATTTATATTTTATCCATACACCATCTGCGCTGATAGATAGATTTCGATATTTTGGTTTACGAGGCTCCAATGCGGTCGGAAATGAATCTGGTAGAACCATTGGGCCAATTTCAGTGTGAAGATAAGGCTCCGTGCTATCAAATAAGATGTAATCAAGTGCCTTGCCAATACTAAGTGTTTGGAGGCAGTGGCCGCTGCTGGGGTCCCAGATCTTGACGGTTCTATCCCATGACGCTGACGCCAGCCGTGTAGAGTCATGAGAGAAGGCCAGTGAGCTGACATAACTCTTATGGCCCTTGAGTGTTTGAAGGCAGTGCCCGCTGCTGGGGTCCGAGATCTTTACTGTTTGATCATATGACGCTGACGCTAGCCGTGTAGAGTCATGGGAGAAGGCCACTGAGTTGACATTAGCACTATGTCCCTGGAGCGTATGGAGGCAAGAAGTCCATTTATCTCCGATGTCCGGCTTTATTGCTATCCAGTCAGGCTCTTCCTTTTTAAACAGATCCTTTATCATGCTGTGAGTTGGACTGAATATAAGCGCGGACATATAAGCTTGAAGAGGGCTGTTCTCTATCGTCCACTTGTGAGACATAATGAATCGGCGTGCATCTCAAACTAGCTTCATTAATTCGGAACTGTCTGTGCTTCTCTGGTATACGTTAGTGTATTGTATCGCAGAGCTAATTTTACAATTACCTGGATTAAATCATTGAGTTTTGCCATTGAGAGGACCCCCTTCGGCATGCTCTGACAAAGGCTAAGAGCCTCTAACCAGTAGAGGTATTGTTTCCTTAGAAAGCTATCAACAGCACTACCGTCCTGCAGCTCAGCACTACGATTCGTAGAAGGATTGAAATTCCAGGCACAGAGGTGGTCGACCCAGTAGATACAAGAGTAGCGTGATGCTGCTAATGGGTCTGGATCTGGCTGTTTAACCTCCTCGATTGGGTATCCCACTTCCAGTAAATTGTACATATCTCGTCGTAGCGTCATTGACATGATATGGAGAGATCTTGAGAAGACTATATAGTGGGTCTCCTCTGTCCCAGATGGGAAGATTTCGTAAAAGGCATTCGTAAATAGAAAGTCCTTTGCAGATTGATGTACAAAATAGACACTTTGCTCTCGAATAGTAAGGAATGAGCCACATAGGCTAACAATCTCCCGTGTCGATTCCAGATCATCACCCGCTACGTTCTCGAGCATCTCACTAATAGCAGAGAGCTCTTTCAATGTGATGGGTCGATATACGGTCACGACCAAAGCCAGTATTTGTTTGCAGAGACTAGCATTATGCGAGTCGGATATCTGCTGTATCATCCGCTTGTAAAGCAAGTCGAGCCCAGGAGGGAAGAGATTCAACTTCTCTCGTACGTTCCATCGTTCGATTTTCTCAAGGTGTTGGCACACCGACGCCACCCACAGGAAGGTATTATTCGCATTCGACGCTAGATGCTCTAGCACAGTGTCTCGGGTTCGCTTGTCGTACGTCTTCTCTTGTGCTAGCTGAGACACCCTTTTCTCAATATATACGCTGACAGCGGCTGAAATAGACTCTGCGTTTAACTCAAGACATAACCTCACCTTGTGGCCCGCTTGTTCTAGCCGTCCTTCAATGTCCGGCCAGTTGCGACTGGAGACAATCCACTTGACGCGAGAAGACACAGAAGATTTCTGGACAACAAAATCTAGCAGTTTCGACAAGTCTGCTACACATTCATCTAGTGCATCGATAATTAAATACGTGCTATTTAAGCTCGGGTCTTGCAGCATATCTGTGAAGATCTCAGACAGAGCAAACCATGCATTAGCATCCTCGAACAAGATCTTCCCTGCGTTATTATACTTCTTCTGTATATGCGAGATAAGCGAGCCGTCTTCAGTGCAAGCTTAGGCAAGGTGTCAGGGATTGACGATCTTCCGGCAGGCGTGCGCAGGGAACTATGACCCATTTTGAGCGGTGAAATTGTTGTGCTCTTTGCTCGGTCGTTTGAGCTGCAAAAGGTACCATGGCTATAGGAGATCGCAAAATTTATCCCACTACAGGAACTGCAGATGAAGGGCTACATGACGGCCAACAGTTATCGACCACCTCCCTTCTCCCCCCATTCTGGGAAAGACACTGAAATCGCTAGTGGCACAATCAATTGTATACGTAGTAGAGGTGCATAACTTGTTGCCTATGATGCTCTCTGGAGTCGGGATGCATAGGTCAACGATGCATGCACTGCCATACCTGTGTGAGGACACTTTCAAGAGGGGAGGAGAGGAAAGATGACACTCTTTCTTGTGAGCTGCGATGCCAAAGACGCATACAATAACGTAACCACAGAACTGGAGACCCAGAGGTTATAGCAATTCCGGATCGCTTAGAAGATGGTCCACAGGGTGCGAAACTTGAGCACCGATTGCCAGATATACATTCATGGATGCTTTCCTATCAGAAGTGAAGGAGAATTCGCAGGCAGGGCCCCTACAAAGATTCTCACTTGCACCAGTCTGATTTCTAATCTTCAACGCAGGCCTAGTACAGACCAATTCAGGCTGAGATTGTACCAATGCTTGAAAGGTAAGAATATACAAGCGACGCCAAATTGGATGCGGGAAAAGGCGTCCTTTATCCACCTTACCAGATACATTGAGACGAACACAGAAAGCACTACGCCGCTTCGATTCAACGGGACCATGATGATAGGCCGCCTATGATTGACGACGAAAGCTGAACGGGGAGGTAGCGGAGAACAAAATGGTGTTTGACCGGGTACCATCCTACCCCTGCGATAAAGTTGAACCCCCTAGGCGCTATTGTCCAAAGGAAGATGGATGAACCTGGGTACATTTGATAGTAATGGGTAAAATGTACCAGAGATATGACCGTAACGGCAGCGTAAACGCCGTAAATTTACGCTGTTTCCGCCATAATTACGATCCTTGAGAGCGAGCAGTAGCGTTCAGACGGTGTAAACCTTACTTCGTTGTTACAACTCACCCCTAAAGCGTCCCAAAGGCGCCTTAAAGAATTCACATGTCACGCCTATATAAGTGTCATAGTGATATGCTTGTGAAACGAACGTGATAGTATTTCCTACTATATAAAAATAAACAAAATTGTATTAAGCAGTCAAAATCGCAGACAAGATCAATCTTTTTAAACCTCAGGGAGGGAACGGAGGGAGGTCATCGACATCCACTATATCTTTTTGGTATGCTCTTCCAGATATCAACATCTGGCTGCACACGCTGCATGCAGGCTGTACAGGGGCTCTTGTGCAACCTCCGACCTTTAACGTAGTTTTGGCAAAGAGTAACTTCGCTACGCCAGTTGTCATCATACATTCCCGGCAGAGCCAGTATCTCCCCGCCTCTGATGAATCTTTATTCTCAATAGGCAATCCATGTTGCCATACCGCATTAGTGAGCTTCTCGCCACTATCAAGGGCCCTTATTATATTAGGGATCTTTTCACAATACACCCAAGAGTAGTTGAATTGCTTTGAGGCCGCCTTACTCGCACCTGGTTGCCACCAACTTACGGCTATCGTCGTTCGTGAACTGAAAGGTAGAAGGGGGCAGTTAAATTAGATCTGGGCTCGGAGACAAAGGAGCTGTCGATGCTACCGCCGGCCGGCTCGAGTCCGAGGTTCGAAGGAGAAATGGCAGTGGATCTAGCATTATTGACGGTCCCTTCTGCCGCCGTGGTGGACTGCTTGGAGGAAGGCTCGGGGGCTGGTGAGGCGGCTTTGCGCTTGCTACGCCCGCCCAGGCCCATGTTAAGTAAATTAGGAAGGCATGTATGCATATAGAAGGCAACATATAGAGTAAAGGCGAGACATAGAATAAAGGCGAGATCCAAAATGAAGGCGAGATGAGATGACAATGCGGGGGCAAGAATACACCAATGGCTCTATCAAATGCTAAAACTAAACGCTGAAATATCAGCAAATCAGCTTTCTTCATCGAATCTCCAATCTTGACGTCCCTAAGATCTTTCTGTCGGCGACAGAAGCATCAGCAGGCTCTGTCGATCGTCACCGTAAAGCTGACGTTACGGCTGACATCTCTGAAATGTACGCAGTGTCCGGCGAGATAAAAGTTATGGTGTGTGGTTTCAGTAGCTGGATATATAGAGGTGTGAAGATTGATTTTGATGAAACTCAATTTATCATAGCACATTATAACTTTAACGATTACTTGTCCTAGCCTCGCTGTAGGAAATACAGCTCGTCATCCAACTATCTGTAGTGTTTTGGCGCTTCTTCATCGTGAAATCACGTCTTCCTTAATAGGTATATTGAGTTCATTACCCTCAGTACATTCTTCGTGTTTCCAGTAACTACTCAAGCAAAAGTTTTATGTCCCCGTATATATTCATTCACTAACCAATTTACGTAATACAGTGGTGCAGCTTTAGTTGAGGTTTTAAGCGAGAAGACCCCAAAAATCATAGTGGGATACTGCCTAAATAGAAGATGAACCAGGGAACTGCATATTCGGCGATCACCTTCCGGGTGCGGCTGATGCCATCTGTAAGCCTAGTTCCACCATAACGACCACCAGCGCAAGGACTTCAATCGCTTACTTCTCATAGTACCTCAACTCTAAGAGTCCGGAACAAGGGGTGTGGATATCCGTCCTTCTGGACACGCACCACAAGCTCTGCAAAGTTGTTGTCCTCAATGAGGTGTTTCAGAAGCTGACTGTAAGTTTTGCCATCGATGAAGGCGATGATCTCTGGATATACTCCTTGGATTAGATCGCGCCAAATCGAAGCCTCATTCTAGTTCGTGCCGGTTTACCAATCTACACCCAACGGCCCACATTGAGTTTCCAATCATATTCAACCGCGTCTTCTCACGATTCCGAGAAGACGCGCAAACCTCTAGGACGTGGTAAGAGTCCCAGCGGACACAGCACTATCCTTTTTTCCAATCTGCAGTGGCGCGAAGAAGCAGCATACCATGATCTCTACAACAAATCTGCTACTGACATGTTGAAGAATCCAACACTATCCTTCAAAGACCTGTCCCGAGGACTAGGATGACCTGCGCGAGCGACCTTGGACCTGGCGGCGGATACAGCAGGCTCATCACACTGCTCTGCAACACATTAGGTTAACTAACCGCGCCCTTAAATTGTTAACGAAATGTACTTTAATCAATTCAGTTACTGTTGAGTTATGAGCCCTTGGGCGAGAGAAAGAGAGTGAGAGTGGAGTATGAGAGGATTGGCCAGTGGATGAGGTTGCGCTCTGGAGAGCTTACAGTGGGGGGGAGAAGCTCTCATATATATATATATATGTGCGTGTGTATGTGAGCCAAGATCTATCAGGAGCCCAAGAGGTAAGGAAGAAGGGAGATAGTATAGCCAAAATGAGTACATAACGTAAGACAATAGGTAGAGAAGCATGCAGAAGGTTCTAGAACGTAACAGTTACTACTATTTCCTTCGGATTGGGCATTACTCAACCGCAGCTCCAGATTACTCGGTTCCACAAGTATGTGCCTACCATCACTTTGGGGGTATCTTTTACGCGACCCTTTGCGTGTGGATAGGAAGGCTCTTGAATATCATTCTTTCTCGTATCATATCCTTGGTTTAATCTATCTAACCCTCGCCTCTCCCCCTCCTCTCTTCATGCCATATCACCTACAGATCATCTGGACATTGACTCACCTCTCAACACCAAGCCCTCCAACCAAGACCCTCTCAACAAATGGGTTACCATGACCCCGCAGTGAAACCCTAAGAACAGGCTTAAAACAAAATCCACCTCCTCAAAAAATCCTGCACGTTAACGGGCTAACCTGTTCCCTTTCCCCCTTCCGCAGTATCATTCTACCTCCAATAATCGCAGTCAGTACCATAAAACGCAAATTTAGAACCGTGTATTAGTAATATCAAACTGTTCCTGCTAGTCTCGACTTGCAGCTAAAAGACTGCCCCTTAGAATCGATCCATAGAGGGAAGGCATAAGCCCTGAAGAGCACCGACCGGAAGCGGACAGGGAGCGCGATAGGAAAGTGCGACTTCCTCAGAACCAGCCACAGCCCCATGGAAAGCGCGCCCGGGTGGTAAAGCGAAGTGGCAACCGGGACGATGAGTGGCTGTAGTGCCTTGTGATGTGCCAGCAGAACGCCCACGGCCGTTTGGGAAGAAGGTGTAGGCAATAGGAATGTGAATCAGAGGATAGTAAGATTGATATGGTGAAACTTACTCCACACACGTCACTCACGGTAAAATACGTACCTCTCTCAGAAAAATACAGGCTCTGACTCAACCATGTAGGTCTCAGACTGATAATGATTGTAACTGGAATAAATTCGCCGTGATAGAATTTGAAGTACAGTAGCAACAGGGTAATAGGCAAGAAGGCGCACTCCTGACAGTGCCGTATCACTCTCTCCTTTTCCAACTCCATTCATGCTCTTAACTTCGTCAGTCACATTTGACTCTCATCTTGTCCCACTCCACGCTGCTCACACTATATAAACGCCAGACCCGAAGCTGATAATTTATACATGAGGAAGAGGAAACCAGAAATGAAATCGAAAGAAACGTATTCTCAACAAAATATATTTCGACATAGGGGTATCGCAGGCAGCTCGCTTCGACTGGCTAATGTGTGCAGCAAGATCATAGCCCTCGCAGGGCTAGGAAATGACCGAGAGAATGGATTCATCTCCGAAAGAGAGTACCACAATCAGTATCTGTAGAAGCACCGCAGTTAGCAACGACTGCAATATACAATTCCAAGCAACATGTCCAAGGCTTTCAGTATTACCCCGCAAAGGAAGGTAGTGACTCACCTGTACGCACCGCTGCCCCTCCTGCTACCTCTCCTCGAAACATAATCATCATGCTCCTCAATAACCTCCACTACATCGTCGCCCGGCACCCGAATCCTCTCCTCCACGAGCACACTCCTCGGCCTCGATGGAGCCCTCCTCTCCTCAACAACAATCTGCGCACTGCGTCTTGGGCTCCGCGGCGGCTGTTGGTACTCACGCATATCAGTACGTGTACTGCGAGCTGAGCGATGCGAGCGACGGGACCGTGGTGACCGTGAGCGCCGTCTGCGAACCACAACCTCCTCTTCACCAGCAATTGCCGAGTTGCTGTTTCCGCTGAGTGAGTAGAACAGCCATACGAGTAGCACGAACCCGACAACGCTTCCAAGCACGATGCCTACGACGGTACCAGAGCTGGGACCGTCGGGTTTGTAATACGTCGGTATGATGCCATCAACGATGATCTGGCCTTGCTGTCCTCCTTGCTGTTGTTGTTGTTGTTGTTGTTGCTGTCGTGGCGCTAGTTTGCTGACAGCGCCTATCAGGCTACGCAACATGAGCTTATGGGATTGCGGCGCAGAGTCGCGAGCGATGGTGGTTATGGCTGGCATTTTGCTATGTTTTGGTTGTTCGGAGGAGAGAGAAAGGTGGGTAGAGGAAGAGACGCAGTTATAGACACTGACGTCCTTAGTCGTGTACCTGAAGCTTGATCGGGCTTCCCGACGCTAGCGGTGGAGCAAAGGGTAGATCCAGCGGGTCTGGAGATAGCGCGAACGATGAACAGACGACGTCAAGAGAGGGAAAACGAAAGACAGAATGAACTCGGTTGTCGCACGGAGAGGGGGTGGTTAATGTAAGGGCGAATAGTGCGATGGCAGAGTGAAAAGTCAAGTAATCAGTGGGTTGAAACTTGCGACGACACGGTGATGCAATATGGTGATATGCCAGCAAGGCGGGTGGCTGGGCATGGTGGCTGGCACGGGGCTGGGGAGTGGCCCGTGCATATCAAACCTCATCATTATCAGCATCGAACTTTTACACTTTCCCATATCAAGCAGACTTTATCACTTTCAGGTTTTTAATTTACCCAGTACCAACTTAAGTTTTTTAGTTAAGGGCAGTACGGAGTACTCCGTTATATTTCTTATAAGCGGGCGTTCCTACTTCTAGGTGCACGGTCTGTACTTTTCCTGGCTCTACCTGCACGGAGCCAAAAATTTCCTCTACCTTACATGGTTACACTCAACCGACAAGATATACTCATTGATTCTTTTATAAGTGGTTTCCGCACCAGGAATGCCTACCAAGGGGAATTTGTAGGGGTCGAGAGAATCTGTAGGCCTTAGGTCTCATACGGAATATGTCATCTGAACACCAACTGACAGGGCGTAATCTCCTCATCTGGGCATCGGCTGAATCAATTGTCTCAATCATCCATCCACCTCATAAGGGGTATCTTTCTTTTCACGTTAATACCCGAGTCCAGCTTAAGGACATTTGTCAAACCAACAGAGAAGAGCGGGCAACTCCATCCTCAACATTCCTACAACCGTACGTTCGCATTTCATGCTCCCTTAGGAAAAAGACAGGATCCTCTTTGCAAGCTCGCCATGTCAAACCGCTTTTCCGATTTCCGATTTCCGATTTTCCATTTTCCTACCCTATCTTTAACTCACTTTATCCATCGTCCCTCTTTTCCACACAAACCATAAACCTCTCTCATCTCCAATTTCCCAGACCTCAATCACCAATCCCCCAGGCTATATCCCACACTACGCATAATGAAAACTATTCCGACATAGCGGACAACTACTACTGCTACTGGTCTTAAACCACTTGAACAAACATCCCCCATGAAACAAATTCTTACAAGTACTGCACCTCTTTTCCGGGACCCTTTTATCCGGTCCCACAATACTATAACAAATTGCGCATTCCGTCTGGCCCTTCAACGCGCCCTCCACATTCCTCTTAAAGGTCGTCAATCCATCAACTAAGTTGCCGTTGGCGAAGGTAATAGCACCTTGCGAGATGCGCAGCCACGACTGCCATTTCTTCTCGTCGACGGCGACGCGGGAGAGGCCTTCGACGAGGGCGTTAGAGAGGGGGAAGGAAGGCGGGAGAGAGATGCGCATCGTCATGGTTTGGTCATCGACGATGTAGGAGGCGGTGAGTTCGCGGGCGCGGGGGGAGATTTTAATGGTGAAAGGGGAGTCTGGGTCGGATACTTCTTGTGACTTCGCCCAAGTGGAGACCGTCTCAAGGGCTGCGGAGATGACGGGAGGGGAGATCTGGACTTGTTGTTAGCTGGAAGAAGAATCGGATGGATGAGGACATGCTTACATATTTCTCTGTCCAACCTTCCAGTGAGACAACAACGGGACGCGATTTACAATCGATCCACCATGACTTCGTCAAAGATGGAATGTGTCGCAAGCAAAGAAAGTACAAATGAGCTAGAATCCACTGGGTGTCTTGCCTCGGGGGCTCAACGTCGGGAGTATACGTTGTCACGTCGAATTTGGAGACATCCGCTGGTTTGTTGTGCGTGTGACCGAGGAAATCGAACATGAAGTTCAGCAACCCAGGCGCATAATCGCCCTCTTTAAGCTGCTCGACATAATCCGATTTCACTTTGTACGACTACGAAAGAATTAGTAAGGTACTGTGAAGCATTTGTCTTCATTACTTACCGAATGTTCAAGATGTTCGAAAACAAGAAACCAACTAAAGAAATACCCTCTTAAGGGAAGTGGCATGCTTCGCTCGAAATTGGCTTCCGCTAATGCTGCTACCGTTGGTGCCTCGAGGATAAGAGAGAGCAATTCTTCCGGCAGACGGGCGGTAGTTTTCTCAATAACGACATCGATCGATATCTGCTCCTGGGCAGCGGCAATTTGCTTTTGCAGGATTTTAAAGGCAGTTTGTTGCACAGGTTGAGAATCTACGTAGAGTAGAGGGTAAAGATCTTCTGCAGATTCCAGATACTTCAATGGGACCTTGGCGGTTTGTCGAGCAAGGACCTCGTTCACGACCTTCAGTGGTTGGTGGTATTCATCAGGAAAGTGTTGAGTGCGCTTAAGAAGGTTGACTAGCCCTTGAGCAATTGTTTCTTCGGATTCTTTCCAAGCATCAACAAGGTCATCATTGGGATCCTCTCCCTCGGTAAGAGTACGGAGTTGAGCATACAGCTTCAGTGAGGCGTGGACGAAGGGAATTCCACTATCTGCCTCCTTCGCACCGTCCTGGAGTTTCTCAGTTTTCGACCAACTTTCTGACAATGCTTCCAGTAGGTTTCCCCATAACGAGTCATAGATGTCGGCCATGAAAGGAAGCAAAACAGTCAATGTTCGACAGACCTCAGCTCGAATGGAAAGAGGGGCAGCCGTATCCTGTACCCAGGGCACTATATGCTTTACAAAAGACACTAGTCGTGGTTTGGCGATACTTCTTCCTATTTCATCTTGACCATAGAGAATGATGTTCAGAAGCACTAACTGTTGAAGGATTTTCTCCTGTTTTTGTTCGATATCAGAGTAAGTTAGGTCGGCAACGAACTCATTGCACATTCTTTCACAAGCTCTGGAGGTAGCAAGCGGCTCTTTAAATGCGGCCAAGAAGCCAGCTAGAACGAGGGGATCTAGGCTACGGTTAGCACGCTTCCTTTTTAGAAATGTTAATTAAGCCTTACTGGGAAGTTTGCGGAATTGCTTCAGCTTCTCCTGCATGTCCGCATTGTAATCGCTGTTCCACCCGTGCACTTCTATCATGCTCGAAATGAGGACACTGTGGGTACGGGATAACCAGTACGCTTTCGGCAATGCCTCTTCAGGGCACCTCAATAGAACATCCATTGCCCAGCTTAGTAAAGAATGCTGGTTCTGGTATTGGGACGAGTGTGTCCAGTTAGAGGACAGTTCTTTGAGATGCCTTGTGATGAATGCTTGTGCTTCATCCATGAGTGCTATGGCGTCCGCCTCGGACTCAGCGTTATAATCAACCCATAAATTATTCGCACCCGCTAGGCCTAGATTGTCATCCGCTAGCTGGAATGTGACAGCAACATTCTCGAGCAGCCCATGTCTGGTTTCGAAAGGTATTTTAGCAAGCAAATCCGTGTCTTTGAGAAGCTTCGTAACGAACTGCCCGATACGGAATGCCGCAGAGTAACCCTCAGTATCACGAGGAACACTCTGTGGACGGTTGGGAGTTATGTCATGCTTGACCATGTACACTGCCCCCTCAAGAGGATTCGAAAAAGCGAGTGAGCTCCTCGGAGGGGTCCGAAGGAATGGCAACAATGCCGAATTCCACTCGTCCGTGCTGGGCAATATCTTCCCAATTTCTTCCTTCGCATCCACTGAATTTAAAAGGTCCTTCGCAAGGTCCACCAAAGTTTCCACCGAAATGGAGTTTTTCGAAGCATTTAGAAGACCCTGATGAATAACATCGTACATCGATTGCTTCGAGCCCGACCCAGTAGCCAACAGTGCCTGAAGAGAAGAATATACCGCAGATGCTTCTTGAGTAATATCATCACTGGATGATTCAGACACAGAAAGGAGTTGAGCCAGCAAGTTTGATCCTTTTGGTGAAGAGAGGAAAGGCTTCAAGAATGATGGGTTTTGCTTCACCACATGGTGAAAACCGCGCAGCGCATTAGGAGATTGGTCTGATAGGGATAATGCGTCGGCCATGTTAGACAAGATATCGTCAGTGGTCGCGCTTGACATGGTTTTTGATGCGGAGTAAAGTATGCGGTCGAAGGAATCCCAAGTAACCTCCCCGACTAACGCCGCAGCTACCTTTGTCTTGATGTAATTCTGCAGCTCCGGATCAGATGAAGCAAGATCAAACGACTGTATTTCCGCCGGAGCCATGATGCTTTCTAATGCAGTCATCTTCCTTGTAGATTCTGGCGCATGCAATACGGTTTTCAAAGATGAGATCCATGCATCTTTGAAAAATGGGGATTCACAGAAGGAGAATAGAATTTCTGTACAATGAGTGGCGGAAGGTGAAAGGAGAAGTTGCGGAACATCATCTTGAGCAAACCGCGAGAGCTGTTCCTTGGTTCGAGGATCGGAAAGAACGAGAGACTTGTTGCGACGAAGCAGTTCTGCGATTACACCAGCGGCTCCGTAGGGTTTTCCATTTCTACCCTTGAGCACTTCCAACGCTTCCTTAACTATGGAGGCTGAAGCTTTCAAAAACGTGTCTCGTAATTGACTCGACGGGTCTTTGTTTAAACTGTACTCTTGAAGTTTGGCGAGCCTGGCGGCCTGGTCAATCAATGCTTTCTGAGACTTATCGTGGTCCTTGGCTTGTTCTGGTGCTGAGGTTTTAATATCTTGCACGAGGTTCGCCGCATATTGAGGCCACTCGGTATGAAGTATGGCAGGCATACAACCCAACGCCATTGCTTTGCAGACTATGTCACTACCATTTGGGGGCAATGTCCATTGGGACAGCTCAGGATCCGGTCTGATATATTGCTGGATAATGGGTAATATCAGCTCGGTCATTATTCTGTGCTTGTCATCATCCGGCAAGGTGGTGCAAAGATGATCCGCTGTGTCGAGATAAACGCTGAATGCAACAGGAATATTAGTCCTTGGTTCCTCTTTCCTTATGATACCGCCGCGCATTGCGCTGAGAGTTTCCGCTACGTCGGCTGCTGTGTCAGGGATTACATCCTTGGGTAGGCTTTCAACGATACATTTGACTTGTTCCCAGAACTCGCGAGGACTTGATTGTGAGCCACGTTTTAGGAACTGGCGCAGCCTTTTCGTGACTGAAGTCTTGCTACTGTAGTGATCTGTCCAGACCATTGGAAACCTTGCCGTTAGTTGAGCCAGAGTGTTGGCATATTCATAAGAAGATCCTGCCTGATCGGAATTTAGAGCATTAGACAAATATGCTTTGCTAATTGCATCAAGGTTCTTCTCCACAGATTCTAAAAGATATTAGTGGCTGATTTTCGGTTTGATGGAGTATGGCATTGAGCATATAACTTACCAGGCTGGGTTGAGAGACACGTCCGGAGAAACCTATGCAGTGACCGCCTCACCGAAGCGTCGCTGTTTGTAGCAAAAGTCCATATTTTATCGGTTCCCAAGAGAGTTTCGTAGTCAGACTGACACTTCGCTAGGTCCTCAGGCCGGAGTTCGGTAAGAAGGCTACCAATGACAGCTATACATGCCGATATTACTCTTCCGTATTTTGCCTCCGCATCATCAGGACTGACTGTCCGCTCGTCGCTCAGTGTGAGTGCGGTCTCATTCGATATAGCGTCGCGACAGTATTCCAGAATGGGTTGTTGGTATGCTCTCCGCACATTTTGTAGCTTCTCCACTGTGCTAAAAACCTGTCGCAGGGAGTCCTGTGTTGCTTTTACCGTAGCTCGATCGGTATCGTAGAGTCCGGATAACCACGCACCGACGGCTTTAGGCATGTATTTGGCGACTCTCTTTCCGGCAGAGACACATATTGCTCCTTGAAGCGTGAAGGCAAGCTGACGCACCCTTCGTGAATTATCAATGGAGGTACGGGGAAATGCTTTTATCTACAGAAGACAGAAAGTTACTACAAAGCCGATGTATACAGGCATAGGCCCAACATACCCAAGCTTCCAACACAGCCTCCTCGACCGGCTCATCCAGTGCAGAGATATATGCCTGCAAGTCCTCCAAAGCCTTTGCCTTTGTTGTGCTATCCTTCTTGGAGAGGTTTCTGAAGTAGACCACCACATTTGGGTCTGATATAGAGGATAGATCAGGAGGCTCGGTCACATAGGATAGCGGCGATGAAGATATGGAGAATCCAAAGGATGAAGGGGTACCGAAACCGGTGGTTGCTGCACCAAAGGCTGCGCGGCTGCTGCTGGCTTGCGACTTTGCCTGTCGCTTGCTCATGACGTCGTTGAACGTAAACAAAGACAAAGCTAGGATAACTTGACGTCGACAGCTGTAGAATTCTAGAGTTTTGATGAAATAAGAAAGAAAGGGAAGAGAAAGGAGTGAAAGCAGGACAAAGATTGGTAGAAAATAGGCAATTGTTCGATGTGGGATGAGTCGCTGATACCCGCAGTGGATGACGAAAACGTACCGGGGTTAAGAACCGAACTATTGCCGGAGTCCTGCTCAATGCGGAGTTAGCGCGATATCTTTCAACCTCCCTTTCAGGCAACTTTTGATCCCCCTCTCAACTTTCTCGTCCGCAACACTTTGGGGAGGTTGATATTTACATGTCAAGATGAAGTTCTTTATTGAGTTAGTTCTGTCAATTTTTAAATGACCCTCACGGCTTACATATTCCACAGTGAACTCCCTGTGCTCTTTCCCTACCCCAGGATATATCCAGAGCAATATGCCTACATGTGCGACCTCAAGCGCACTCTGGATGCTGGTGGTCACTGTGTTCTTGAGATGCCTTCGGGAACTGGTAAAACAGTATCTCTGTTGTCGCTAATCGTCGCATATCAGCAGTTTCATCCTGAGAAACGGAAGCTCATTTACTGCTCGCGTACCATGTCCGAGATCGAAAAGGCGCTTGCAGAGTTGAAAGCCCTCATGAAATACCGGACCGAGCAGTTAGGGTATGAGGAAGACTTCAGAGGCCTTGGTTTAACCAGTCGAAAGAATTTGTGTCTGCACCCGTCTGTCAAGCGTGAGAAAAGCGGCTCCGTGGTCGATGCCCGGTGTCGAAGCCTCACGGCTGGCTTTGTCAAAGAAAAGAAAGAGCGGGGTGAAGAGGTTGAAGTTTGCGTCTATCACGACAATCTAGATTTGCTAGAACCGCATAATTTGATCCCTCCGGGTGTCTGGACGTTGGACGGTATGCTCAGATACGGCGAGGAGCACAAGCAATGCCCGTATTTCACGGCGCGGCGAATGATGCAGTACTGCAATGTCATTATTTACTCCTATCACTACTTGCTCGACCCGAAAATTGCCGAACGAGTATCAAAAGAACTTTCTAAAGACTGCATTGTAGTTTTCGATGAAGCCCACAACATCGACAATGTGTGCATCGAATCATTAAGTATTGATATTACGGAAGATTCGCTACGAAAAGCTACGCGTGGTGTCAATAATCTCGACCGCAGGCTTACAGAAATGAAGGCGACGGATGCTGAGAAGTTGCAAAACGAATACGCCAAATTAGTGGAAGGCCTTCGCGAGGCTGAGGAAGCAAGGGATGAGGAGCAGTTCATGGCAAATCCAGCGTTACCAGATGACCTTTTGAAAGAAGCGGTACCAGGCAACATTCGAAGAGCGGAACATTTTGTTGCGTTCTTAAAGCGATTCATCGAATACCTCAAAACTCGAATGAAAATCCTTCACGTAATATCAGAAACCCCGCCATCTTTCCTCACACATCTCCGCGAGCTCACTTTTATCGAGCGGAAGCCTCTTCGCTTCTGTGCTGAACGCCTTACATCGCTTGTTCGTACCCTTGAACTTACAAACATTGAGGACTTTCAGCCACTGCAAGAAGTCGCGTCGTTTGCCACCCTTGTCGCAACGTACGAAACGGGTTTCCTTCTCATTCTGGAACCGTACGAGTCCGATACGGCTACTGTCGCCAACCCGGTTCTACACTTTACATGTCTCGATGCGGCCATTGCTATCAAGCCCGTCTTTGAACGCTTCAGTTCTGTCATCGTCACTTCTGGGACGATGTCACCTCTGGATATGTATCCGCGCATGCTCAACTTTTCCACCGTGGTCCAAGAATCCTACGCCATGACGTTATCTCGAAAATCATTCCTCCCCATGGTCGTCACCAGAGGCAGCGACCAAGGGCTCATCTCCTCCAGCTTCCAAATCCGCAATGACCCAGCCGTTGTCCGAAACTACGGCACCCTCCTCATCGAATTCTGCAAACTAACACCCGACGGTGTCGTAGTATTCTTCCCATCCTACCTCTACATGGAAAGCATCATTTCTATGTGGCAAGGCATGGGGATCCTTGATACAGTCTGGAAACACAAACTTATCCTTGTTGAAACGCCGGACAGTCAAGAAACCTCCCTCGCGCTGGAAACATACCGCACAGCGTGCAACAACGGTCGCGGTGCTGTACTTCTCTGTGTCGCGCGTGGAAAAGTGTCCGAGGGCATTGATTTCGACCATCACTACGGCCGTACTGTGCTATGTATCGGCGTCCCCTTCCAATACACCGAATCCCGTATCCTCAAAGCCCGCCTCGAATTCCTTCGTGAAACCTACCGCATCAAAGAAAACGAATTTCTGTCTTTCGATGCCATGCGCCACGCCGCTCAATGCTTAGGTCGCGTTCTCCGAGGCAAAGACGACTACGGAATCATGGTGTTAGCAGACAAGCGGTTCCAGAAGAAGCGCCAGCAGCTCCCCAAATGGATCCAGACCGCACTCGAAGATAAATACGCTAATCTGAGTGTTGATCAAGCGACTGCGGCCGCCAAAGCATATTTGAAGGAAATGACGGTGCCTTGGACGCGGATTGATCAGGAGGGTACGAGTACATGGAGTTTGGAAGATTTGGAGAGGCACAAACAAAAGGTTAACCTCCAGCTTTTGAGGGATGGGGGAAGGGTGGTGGAGTACGTACAGGAGGAGGATGAGTTTGGTGGAGACGGGCTCGATGAGGTTATGGCGGACTTGGATGCGTGAAGGCAAAGTGGGGAAGCGAACGGATGGAAAATGAATGGTCTACTACTGGGTGACTTCTTGGATATAGGAGTTGGGGTTTCATATGAGGCCTTGTCGCGATTTGCATATGCTATAATATGGCTTGGGAATGTTATGGTCACTAAAGGTGCAAAAAGCTCACAATTGCTCACTTAAGGTTTGTCATGCACATATCTGCACACCGCTTTCCGACCGGAATGCGCTCGTCTCTGGTTTATCGAAAGAAAATCTGAGGATAGGGCCAGTATTCGATGGGTTTGTCAGGAATAGCCTGTTTGGTAAGGTTCTCTCAGTTTAACTCCTCATGGGAGTGCAAGTGCAGCAGGATACTGTATTTCAGGGCGCGGGACAGAATGAGGGGGGAAAGCCACTAGAATTAGGGGTTAGGGACGATGGTTTGCGGGGGAGGTCAGTACCACGGCCTTGAAGCGAGCGGCCCAGTACGTAAGCAACCCACTAGTCACGTGGTGAGCCACACCGAAGCTATCTTTACGTTATGGACGCGTCGTAACCATAGGTTTCCTTGCGGTACTGATAGAATATCATCCTATTTACTCCGTCATCTTCCCACCACGGCCCAGATACGTAACCCCTCCTTGGTTCCCTCTCCTCCTTTCCTCTTCCCCTCTTTCCATTCATCTGCTGGACCTCTCCTCGCTTCAATTACTTGTCGCACTCCTTCAGCCAAATTCTACTACTCTTCTCTCGAGACTTAGAATAGGTGGCAGCGTCGGTCTGCACGGTCATCATGAGGCAAGGTACCAATCCCACACAGGTTATGGCAATGGTGTCAGAGGAGAATTTTTACGATCCCGCCTTCACCACTTCCACCTGAAACGATGAGACCATACAGGACATGCTTCCTGATTTTGCCAAAGCTTGGACCTCCAATGCGGGTGCAAACTCCGGTGTCATAGAGAAGTGACCATTACGGTGTATGTCTCATGGAACGAACACAATGGATGATGGATGGCCTTCCAAATAATGGCTAGATAGATAGTGGAATATCTGTCTCCCCTCAATTCTCACGCTAGTTGTGAGTGTGTTATTAGATACCACTTTACTCTAAAACTTAACGCCCTTAACATTAGCAATCTTTACCCCTAGGGATTCGCCCATTTTCCGTAAGCTTCCTTGTCCTTCACGCCGGGCTAGGTATCCTGCCAACGGATGTGAGTTAAAAACCCAATAACCCATCAGAGTCTCTGCATTTCGCTTCAGTGCCGATGTCAGTCGTCTATCCACGACGCCGGAAATCATATGGGTTCTTGCATGCAACCTGCCTATTTAGGTAATTGTGAATTGCGTCGACCACTGCAGTATTTAAGCTTAACGCGGGATTACCCTCATCTTTTAAGCTTAAAAGTTAAATTGGATGCGGGGCTGGGTGCACGGGACAGTGCGTGAGGAGTGGAACGTCAAAAATTGGTGTGCGTGGGACGGTGTGAGGTGTATGTTTGGACTTGAGTAGTGGGGAGGTAGTAGATGCTGTCCGAGATAGAAAAAGAAAGTACAGTGGAATGAGATGATATTTGGAGAGCGGGCGGTTGGGTGTGGCACATGAGTTGAGGAGATCTTGGCGCTTGCTTTGCAACGTCAGCACGTGAAGATATGGGAGCGGAAGCCATCAACGGCATTACAACTGGATAGAGACAATAAACATGATGTCATGCGTAGTTTTTGGGCTTTATTAACCATCATGTCCTCTCCTGATATGCACATCAAAGAAATGTAGCCAGAGAAACTTAACCAAGCAAAATCCAATGGAACTAAATGAGGTATCATCAAAGCCATCGCCGCACCTACCTTATACCAAGCCCAAATAATACTATACACAAGCTGTCCCCTTCCACGGTATGCGAGGAGATCACTGCGCTTCTTCAGTCTTAGCCCTTTTCCCTTTTGTTTCATCAATAACTTCAAGTTTCCTCTTCCCATTCCCACTTCCACTAGCACCACCGTTCTCCGCCGTTACTTGGGCCTTCTCCTTCTTCTTAGACCGCACGAGGCCGGACACATCCTGGGCACCTTTCGCAGCTTCCGCGATCTTGGCTTTTTGAGTGGCCGCATCTGCGCCGAGAAGGTCGCTCAGGAGACCGCTGAAGAGCTCTGGGTCGACCCCATCGAGGGGTTGAGGGGCTTGTTTTAGGGGATCAGCTTGGAGGTCAACGAGCTAGAATATGTTAGATAAACCACCGTTAAGACAGTAAGGATTGGGCATACCCTCTGCTTCATCTCCTCAAGCATCTCCTTGGCATCCGCGATACTCTTTTCCTTGTCCGTTTTCTTGTCCTCCGCGGGGGACGATGACTCAGTCTCCTCCTTCTTTATCCTAGCCTCGAGGCTTGCAATTGCTTGTTTCATCTCATTCGCAGCCTCTTTGCGCAGAGCCATGTCCACCTTTGCGTCCTTATTCGATGGCTCCTGGCCTGCCTCCTGCTGCCGCTCTGCCTCCCGCAGGTCTGTCATTGACGCAAATTCCAGTGCCAAAGAGAGCTTGAAATGTGCCTCAGCGATTATAGGGTCTTCGAAGGGAAGGAGTTCTTTACGCAAGTTGAGACATGCGCGGGTATCTGAGATGGCGTCTTCGAAGCGCTCGTTCTCTAGCGATATTTCGGCGATGAGGTCGTGGGTATCAGCTAACCGATCCTTGATCCGCTTTATCTCAGGCGTATCCTCTGCCTCTTGTTTTCCTTTGCCCTTATCCGAATTATCCGCATTTTGTAAAGCCTCGAGCTGTCGTGATAGTAGTACTCGCGCAAGGTCGAGCGTTTCGTATGCGGTAGAGAAATCATCGTCCTCCTCGTCGCCATCAGCGCCTCCGTCGTCTTCCTCCTCATCATCGCTATCATCCCAGTTCTCGTCGCCGGTGAGTTGGAAGAACGGCTTTGACTCTGTGCTTTCTTCTTTTCCGGCACTACCATCTGCCTTCGTAGCAGAACCCCCTTCACCCGCATCCGCCTTTTTCGACTTTTTCTCAGGCTTCTTTTCCTGCGCGACTTGTCCGCCTAGCACATCGCTTTTGGCGATGCCTACCTTGTACATACAGCGGCCATACAGGTAGAGCAGCTCGGCATTCTCTGGTGCCATTTCGCCATTGAGCTCGGCTTGGATTGCAGCGGCTTCCGAGTAAAGGTCAGCAGCGCCATTGTAGTTTTTGAGTGAGTATTGGAGGGCTGCGGCCGTGGTGAGCTCGGCGAGCTTTTCTTTCGTGGCTGGGGCTGGGGTCGCGAAATCGGTCATTGTAAGGTATTTTTGGCGATAAATTCGTATTAAAAGCAAAACTGATTTATGCGACTTGATAGTGGAGTTGTAGGAGGAGTAGAAGATGTTGACGGTCGAAATCTAAGGCTGCAGAAGAGGGAAAGACAATTTTAGTGGTCCGAGCTTTTTGCGGCGCGTCGACTGTTGACGCGAAACCGCGTAGCGCGAGCAATTTACTTACGTCTTAACACCAAGAGGACTGTGTTCAACATAATACACACCACAGCCTCGAATTTACATTCAAACATGGCACCAACTTCACTACAACCGGATGAACCTAGACCACCCCCGGAGAACCCCATTCCCTCGTCTTCACCAGCATTCGGCACTCCAGTACATCCCATCCTTCCCCGCAGAACCGCCCCTATACGAGCGCCTCCGCTACTGAAAGCCGCTACCGCAAAGTCCACAGTCCTACCAATTATACTACCTCCTGCAACATTACGACCGTTAGCATTCCGAACCTTCACAAAGAAACATGACTTAACTCTCACCTCCGCCGCCCTACAGGCGCTAGCGACGTTCATTGGGAGGCATTGCGGGCCAGGATGGAGAGAAGAAGGGTTGGCTGAGAAGGTGCTTGAAGAAGTGGCCAAAGCTTGGAAGAGGGGCGGCGGTCAGGTCATCGTGGATGCTGAAGGAGAGACGTTGAAAGGCATACTGAAGACTTTGGAGGGGTCGATGAGTGGAGGAAGGATAACGACACCATCAGGAGTGAATCGGCAGGGCAGTTTCAACTTTTCCCCAAATTCAAATGTACAAGATATCGCAAAGGTGATTGATAAGCCGCCCTTGGATCATCAGAACAGTTTCGGTATATCGAGGCTGGAGGTGGAGGATAAAGATGAAGAGGAGGAACTACTGAAGGACCCTAGGGAATGGTTACAGGTTGTGGATGCTTTTCAACAGCCGAAACTGCTCTATAATGTCACTCAGAAGCATTTTGAGAAGTAAGTGGGGTTGTGATCGCTGTTTCCATAATACTGATTATTCTAGGTCATCAGTAAAGCCCTCTCTCTTCCCAGATCCTTCCCGAAAGACTGAGCTATTCCGCCAAAGATACCACTTAATACACCAGAGAATCCTTCGCAATGAAACATTCCAAACCCCCACCTTCTCTACAACTCGCTCCGCTACACTCAGCCGTGTTGGCTCCGTTTCTGCTGCCGCCCCGAACACGATTACACCCATTGCAAATCTACTAGGCCGGAGTGGAACTACACATCTTCTCCTGGGAATGCTGACCGTCTCTCCCACTGGAACACTAGCGTTGTCTGATCTTACCGGAACGATTGCTCTAGACCTTCAACATGCTCGACCAATACCAGAGAACGGCGCATATTTTGCTCCAGGAATGATCGTCCTCATAGATGGGACATACGAAGAAGATTACGGCAACCCTGGTACCGGCTCCACCACCATAGGCAATACAGGCGGCGTAGGAGGCACCATTGGCGGGAAATTCATCGGCTTCTCAGTCGGCCATCCGCCCTGCGAACGCCGCTCGACAACACTCGGCGGGGCGTCGGACGATCCACAAAACGCCGTTTCAGGTCCTGCATTTGGCTGGACAGATTTCTTAGGCCTAGGATCTGAGCGTGCAACCGGAGCTCGCATGTCCCGTCTCGCCTCTCGACTTCTTCCATCAGAGGCATCACATAACGTAGCAATAGCTTCAGATCTTCACCTCGACATCCCCTCCACACTCTCTTCTCTCCGCACTCTCCTCCAGACATACTCTCCCACCTCGACCAACCCAGACCCCGACTATCCACTCGCCATCATCCTTATGGGTAACTTTAGCTCCCGTGCCACATTAGCCGGAGTGCCCGGCGCCGCCTCCATTGACTACAAAGAGCATTTCGATGCTCTAGCCGCTCTCTTATCCGACTTTCCTCAACTCCTAGCTCATACAACACTGGTCTTCGTACCTGGCGATAACGATGCCTGGCCGTCTGCGTCCTCTGGCGGTGCCTCGGCTCCTCTCCCTAGAAAAGCTGTCCCAGCGCTTTTTACGACTCGGATACGGCGCGCCGTTGCTGAGGCTAACCGGGAAGTATGGGGTGCTGGAGGGAGGAAGGGTGGGAAAGAGGGCGAGGTGATTTGGACGACGAATCCGTCGAGGTTGTCTTGGTTCGGTGTGAAAGGAGAGTTGGTTCTGATGAGGGATGATATGAGGGGCAGGCTACACCGGACAGCTATTCGATTTGGAAGACCCGATGGAGATGAGAATGAGGAGGAACATGGTGCAGGTGCGGGGACGATAGCAGAAACGGGTGATGGCGAGACGCAACCTATGGACTTGGATTCTCCTGACGCTGGGGCGGCGAGACCGAACCGGCCTAACCAAGAGCAGGACGGACTCGATAGCGATGTCCAGACGGCGCGCGCCCTTACGCGGACTCTTCTATCTCAAGCCTACCTTTCGCCCTTCCCGCTGTCGGTCAGACCGTTACACTGGGACTTTGCCCATGCACTGAATTTGTACCCTCTCCCCACTGCCCTTGTTCTTGCCGATAAACAAGCACCAGCATTTGTTGTAAAGTATTGCGGCTGCACTGTTATGAACCCAGGACCCATTGATGAGAGTGGTGGGAAGGTGAGGAGAGACGGGAGGGCGAGGTGGGTCGAGTTTGACATTGGGAAGGGGACTGGTGTAGTTAGGTCTGAGGACTAAGGACTTGATTATCTTGCTGCATGGAAGAGAGGTTTGTGTGCAGTACAAATTAAGGAATAAGGCGTTCAAAAATATATTCAAGTAGGCTTTTGGAAAGTCCAAAGGGTATCATGGGCGGAATTCGCCCTAGAAATGCGATATAATCAACATTGATCGAAATGAAATAACGGGCTATTTTACATGACTGAATCTATATCTCTTGCATTCGTATTATCCTACTATCGAATGCGGTAATTCTCACTTGAAACTCCACAACCCTCATACACCGTATTTTTCCAAAGCACGTGTTCTTGACTCTCTCGCTCACGTGAATCTGTACTCTGTAACGTACTATCACCTTCCACTACCTTCTAGCGTCTTTCTCGCGTCACTGCTGCCTAGTCGCTAAACCGATGGTCAGCTACGCACAGACATTTCCTAGATATATAAATTGACAGTCTCCCAGCCCCAAACCCTCTCTTTTCTTCTTTAGCTCTCTTTGCCCTTTGGCTTAGATCAAGTGTAGTATCTGTTCTTTTCAGTTTAATCTCTGAAACGAGTCTACGGACTCATTCAAGATTGAATTTATTTTTGTACCTCGCTGCTGGCTCCCTACGCTTGCGCATAGCTAGCAGCCCAGTGTCCTCCATAAACCACTGCCGTGGAGAGACGCGAATTTAAATTTTCATTGATTTGTTCAGCTTGTCTGAGTGATTGAGGAAGATAGCGTGGTTTGTACTCAACGCGAGAGATAGGGTGGAATGATTTTGGAGGATGTCGGTGAAGTTGTTCGAAGATGAATTCAGGAAGTGGAGAAGCGGTGGAAGGTATTGGCAATAAAATTGAACAATAGAATGGGAATATGAGACAGATGGTAGATCTCGGGGAGCAGGATAAAGAAGACGTTCATAACACAAAAGTCTTTTACATGATCCGTTTTATCCGGCCAAAGATAACTTGTAGAGGCTGCTACGGGGCGTGGATTCCAACAAGTGGGTTCTTCCTATTTCGGAACAATCTGTTAGCTTCTATTACAATTTGTTATGTAGATAGTACGCTTGGAAGGTACAATCTGTCTCAAAGGATTATTATTCGCAACTACTCTTGGTCAAATGTTCTCATTTATAAGACATCCTCAAGCACCCATCACTGTTGACACCAACCATTGTCTGGATATTCGCTCGCCTGATGGCAAATTACTGCACAAGATTCATACCATTGAAAACCAGCACCGTGTGAGGCTGCCACAGTCCGAGTCTCCCACCGTCCGAGTCCCTCACCATCCAAGTCTCCCATCGTCCAAATCTCCCACTGTCTAGGTCTCCCACTGCCCAGCTTCCCCAACCAAAACTGTCGATACCAAACCCACCACCAAAAACCTACGACAGACCAACACTGGCTTCCTGAAAGTCTGCCTGGAATACCCCTAGTGACCTACAAATTCTACCGGAACGCCAGCCATGCATTGGTTTGTCTACGTTATCATCCTCTACCTCGTTTCTAGCGCAGGATTTGACGCAATGTTGCGGATATGGAAAGTATACTTCGAGAGCATTGAGATTGAGGAGCTGGAGACGGCGCTGGCGGAGCGAGAGAGGCTATTGGCAGAGGTTGAGGAGATTTTGAAGGAGCGTGAAAGGTGGGAGAGGGGTTTGAGAGGGCAGGAATAAGGGTGTGTGGATTGGTAGTATGAGCAAAGTGCGTGGGTTTCAGATTTGGAGGTATTATTTAGCGGGAAATTGAGCGTAGGGAAGAAAGACTCGAGCATACGTGGTATTGTATATGGATATTTTTCAAGTGATGTCTTTCTAATTCCGAGTTGTGCCAAGATTGCAGCGTCTGAGCTGGTTAACTGCTGATATAGCGCTGCAGACTTGCCCCTAGATGAAGTGCTGCATCCATCTTCTTTGTGAACCTGCTAGTTCCTGGCTTCCTAGCTAGAAGCTCTGTACTACCAGTATTAGACTACGCATCGCCGGTCTGGTACCCGCTTATATAGAAACAGAAAATTCAGCTCCTCCAGCAGCCGCAGGGAATCGTTGCCCAAGTAGTCATCAATGAGGGCCCGTACTATTGCCCGCACAATAGCGGAAATAGAAGCTAGCATGCTCTCTCTCGAACAGCAGCTTCACAACTAGGCCATTGCATTTAGTATCTCTCTATAAGTTGGGCAAATCACATTCCCACTCCACGTTCCGAACGTAAAAACTTTGGAAGCGGTACCGGTCGCCACTCTAAGGATTTTTAGAAAATGTGCAAAGATGTCAAGATAAAAGATGTACTAGAAGTCCAACCATTTTCATGTCCACTGTGGATATCACACTTAAATAATAATATGCAAGGATAGAGAAAAGGCCGCATTTAATATGAAGGACTATAACCCAGGGCAGGTAGACATCTACGTGGACATCTCAGTGCGTAACGGCAAGGTGTGGGTATGAGTATACGCTACACCACCAAAATCGTCGATTTTGAGGACAGTATCGGATTCCGATCGCCTGAGGCGTATTCACATCTCATAGAGCCCCTAGCCCTTGGCGACCCAACGAACTGACTGTGGAATCCGACATGCAAAGCAACAGACCAAAGTGGGCTTCTAGCACCCGCCTCCGGTATCCGAATAGTCTCCGACTCGCAGTCTGCGTTTCAGTCTTTATGCAGCTGAAGAGCAGGAGCTTGTCTAGAAGTGGTCATAGAGATTATCAAGAGGCTTCAAAGATACAACGTCGCTCTTTACTGGATCCCCCGGCCATTTAGACGTCTGCGAACGAGAAAGCCGACAAGCTAGCTGAACTAGCAAGAAGCCCCAATGCCCAGGAATTTCTGCGAAAGAATGCCCGTTCATGGTATCTGGTAGCACATGAACTCAAAAACATAAGAAAGCCCGTTCATGGTTTCTGGTGGCACATGAACTCAAAAACATAAGAAAAACTGCAAGATAGCTCATAGCCAGTTGCTTAACATCCTTTGGGAAAAGTCCCTTGGGCCTCCTTGGAGCCTGTGTCATCTAGATTGCCTTGCTTGCCTTGTCTGCCAGATGTTCTTTGAAACGTAGCTCTTTGTCCAGAGATACCGTAATGATCTTGGCTTGGTCGGATGGTAGAATCTCTTTCTCCTGAAACAGAATGGAAAGCTAGGATCCCTACCTCCTTGATTGTATCGTGTGAGGTGGATGAAAGGTTTTCTTTGCTTCAATTGCGCTCCGCTGGTTCTCTCCCACTTCCCGAGCATTGGTACAATCGCATTCTGAATTGTCTGAGTATTTTCTTCTACTGATGAACCGATAATCTATGCAAGATAGTTGCCCACGAATGTCATCGAGCTGCTATTCTCGGGCGCGCTCTGAATGAGGTCTGCGTTGAAGAATAGAAAAAGGATTGGAGCAAGTGCTGATCCATGTGGAAGACTCGCTTGAGGCAGCTCTTGCACCTCCGATATAAAACCATTAAAGAGTATGCACACATGACGATTGGTATTTGTCTTTCCATTGTCTGTTCAAGTATTGGAACGGCAATCTCGCTCTGCTATAATCTTCTAGTAGGCTTGCCAAGCTATGTGACAAGAACACTACATGTCATGCGTTATGTCATGCATATCTATATGTTCCTGTGACGTCTCACATGTTTGAATAGGTTGGGTGGATTGCTTTGGGTAGGTTGAACCGCTTCATAGTGAATGATGAACACGTGCGTTTTCAACAACCCTATGGGGTCGCTTAATTACTAATGACTTGCTACCCACCCTTTTCTCTTTCTTCTTTAACCCTTTTCTTTTCATAGAGTTAGCCTTAGTAATCAGTATAACGAATTACCTTCTCTTGAGCAACCCTGTCACACTTTCCACTCTTTCCCAAGTATAATTCGATAATCACATGATCTCATGTATATATGCCGCCGTCATTCCTTTGATTGAAGATCTCTCAATGACTCAATCAATCCATTTGTTCATAAGTCAATATTTATGAGCACCCCCAGTCTATCAAGTACAGAATCTATGAACAAGTCATTTGATAGCTCTACTACCTGCTCTAGCTTGGTACTACTTCTTTGTAGACTTAGTCTTGCTAGATGTCCGTGCAGTAGGTACCACAATTATGTCTGCATCATACTGCATAGACCGTGGAGATTTCGTTCCTGCATCTAGAAATTGCAAGGTCTTTAGCACCTTCGCACTCAGTTTCCTTGTTCTTGTAAGGGCGGCGCAACGTTCAGCAAATCACGCGGATCGGCCTGCGTTGGGGACTAAGAAACCAGGTGCATGAATTCAAATAAAAGAATGTCCAAAATAATTCCTTTCTTCACCATAATTTCAGAAATTCGTGTTTTTCGGCCACAGTAGAATCACCAACCCTCGTACCAACCTGTTAATCACGTGAGGGCTAGTCTTAATCCGGGCAAGCGCATCCGAGGCTGTTCTCGTATCCGAGCCATAGGTCAACTCAACACCAACACCTTGTCCATCTCATACAATATGCGTCTCAAACTTATCATCAAACTGTTCGATCTAGCTAATAGATAGCCGAGTTAGGGGCATCTTCTCTGGCAGAATGCAACCTGTAACCTGGCTACCTTCATAACTCTGCAATCCCGTTCATGCCTTAACCCGGATTTCATGCAGCACCTTGATACAAGTTAGCCAAAAAAGAAATAGAAAAAAGATTTTTACCCATGGATTCCCGTGTCTCTTCCTTGATTACAGGTAACTTATGCTGGCCAGCCCTTTTCTCTTTCACTTGTTCCTCCATCCCCGCTTTTTCTCCTTTCCGCTGTGCGGTTGTATAGAAATGCGAGGCTGTTGATGAGCAATGATCAAATCTTTCTCTTTATTCTCACTTTCCCAGATCTTTCTCATTTTTGTATTATTATTTTGGAAAGTAGCTTGCGCAGCCACGCATAATGGTGGAATAGAAGTAGCGACGGCACGATCCAGACTACAACTTCGACAAAATGGGGGGACTAATAGTATTAACAAGAACGACAGCAACAATGGAAAAAAGGATACCATTCTATTCAGCATTAACAACGGTCAGATCTTCACACCAGGGCTGGTGATTATAGACGCAGTATGTCAACCCTTCAATCTTGATATTTATGTTCAATGTTCAATTTCCATCTCCCAATTTTCTCATTCCGCATTCCTTTCTTTAAGCAGTAATACACCCATATGTCAAATCATAGAAAACATCTAACTTGATCAACCAGCCTCAACCTTTTACCCCCATGGGCGGCGACTTCCTCCACATCGCACTTGATATCTCCGGCAACGGCGTCCTGCCCGTCCCACCCCAATCTACATCCGACCCCCTAACTCAACTCCACAACATAACGATCTTCCTTACTTCCCTCTCCCTTCAGAAGAACTTCACCATATCTAATGTCACAACTCAAATTCCACCTTTTGCAAACATCTTGCTCCAAGAACCTGGCTCAACCGTCAAACACATCAACTTCGAATGGCCCATGTGCTTCGTCGGTAACGGCAATGAAGCAATCGGTGAAACGGCGAGAGGGGACTATAATATCTCAATTCATCAGTCCTTTCTTTTGAATGGACAATCCCATTATTCGATTTTCAATTTGCCAATTTCAGTGTCGAATAATATACCGCAATTCCCGGGCGCGGGGCAATTGCTTACGAACCCACCCCCTGGACCTGTTAATGCGAACGGGGGCCGCGTCGACTGTGAAAGTATACAGAATCCTGTTATTGATTTCGAGACGTTGGTATCGAGCGTGAATAACCCACCGGGCCAGCCGTATCAGGATTTGCAGGTTCAGACGAGTAAGCGGGCTGGGGGACAAGTTGGTGGAGCGGGAAGTGGGTCCAGCGGTGGGAATAATAGGGGGTCGATTGGGAATAATATGGATTCTGGGGCGCTTGGGTCCAAGTCTGGTGTGGGACGGCGGATTCCTTCATTGGGGGCGGTGTTAGTTGGTGTTTTCGTTGGTCTAACACTTAATTTAAAGTGGCCGTGATATCAAGTAATACACATAACCTCGTACGTCCTCCGCATTTCCGAATTCAAACCTGGGAATTTTATAGAAGTTGCGAGATATTGTCATTCGATGCTGTTGATTGGTGCTTGGGTTTGCCCTAACGAGTCATATTAGAAGAAGAAGAGAGAAACCAGGCGTGCACAAATTGGACTTCCGCATACTGGGAAATGAACTTCTCGCAAAAAAATGGGTGTTAGCCTCTTCGTGAGATTGTGGGCTAGAACGTGGGTTACATGCGTAAAAGCTCGAATTGAGGGGGAGGACAGGCTGAACTTCAGCCATATCACTAACACCATGGGAGATTTGGAAACACGATGGCTTTAAGAGTGGAATCCGCTTAACTCACTTACTAAGAACATAATGAATCCGCACGAGCAACTGCTTCCTCGTCGGTCATTCTTCGTTGTATCATTGATGTTATCAGTACTGAAGCGGGGGTGCGGAATAGTTTGGAGTAATAGAATGTACTTTCTCCACATTAAAAGTGTACAAATTGCACAGCTGGGAATGCATTCAGAGAGCAGTGGAGGTGTGTTATTCAGAATCTTCCTTTTGGCGAGGGGTTCCTTTTCATGAACACAAAGCCCCAGACCCTTTGGGTGACATAAAAGAATTCTGAGGTATTTCTTGAAAATCTCCGTTTTTGGAGGCTCCATATCGTACCTAGGTACGCAGTGAGCTGGTGAGGGATGTCATCACTTGCTTTACCTACAGAAGCTGTGCCGTGAGTGTATATGAAAAGACGAAGAAGGCGTGAAGCCAACGCGACAAAGCAAAAAGATTGAAGTAATGATCGTCGGCCCTTCCTAAACCTCAAATAAATTTTACTCTATACGTTTTGTTTCATATACCCTTTTCCATGTTGGAATGGCAATCTCGATGTGCTAGAATCTTCTAACAGGTCTGCCAAGTCACGTGACAACTACACCACACGTTATACATTATGTCAGGCCCTTCTATATATTTTCACTCCTTTCTCAAGTACAATCCCATAATCGCATGATCTCATGTAGATATTTGTCACTCCTTTGAAGATACCTCAATCAATCAATTCTTTCTTAAGACAATATTTATGAGCACTTCCGTTCTGGCAAACACGATCTTCATTATTCCATTCTTTCTTCGTTGTTGAAGCCAAGATCAAGCGGGTAGTGTATTGGTGTAGATCAAGTGATGCCTGCTGGCGAACTATCATTGAGTGAATACGCCAAGGCTTGTCAAGCATATGTGAATGCAGTATGTGAATGCTGAGATCCTTTCACACAGTATCATGTGGGTAGCGCTAGAGGAATACTATTGACAATACCATCGTAAGTGTCAGCAGGAACGTGGCCGTAACGATTAGAACTGGAACCCACGCCAGCACAACTGCAGCACTGCCAATGTCTACACTGACCCAGCCATGATTGGCTGTTCCGTCGAGACTCGCAATGGTGGCTGAAGAGAAATGCTGCCATAAAGCCGCAGTAAATACGAGAGGAGTGGCGAATAATAAGCATGCTAAAACAGCATTGGAGATGGGCCTGAACCGATAGAATTGAAGTGTCTAGAAGTTTCATTGGCTCTTACCAAGCCGTCGTCGTCAATCCAGCCCGGAAAAGTGAAAAGTCCGATAATGGACAGGACTATTAAAACATCTGCTAAGATTTTGAGTGCATTGGTCAGTTCAGATATGTCAATATATATAATCTGATCTGGGTCGATCTTACATGATGACGGGAAAGAGTACTTCGTTCTTGAAATTACTTGCAATTGGAATTATGTGATAAGGATCTGGGAGAGAACGAATGTTCAGAGGGAGTCTTCCATATGCTGAAGAACACTGCGAAGGGAACTCGGCGGTCCGGACACATATGCCATAGTATCCCGCTCTCACCTCCAACTTGTTTAAGCCCACAGGGGCATCTGCGTGTTGTTTCAATGGAGCAGTATAATACAAACTCAGTATGTAAATATGACTTAAAGGTAAATGGGTCGGGTTGTTTCCCGAAAGCAAGAGGCCTATGGCCTGGTCAGTATTGGCACCCAAGAACCAAGTTGGGGTAGAAAGAAAGACGTACAGTGACAGAGAAGTACTATAAGTAATGCAGCTATAATCATGTAATGGAAGGAACGCACTATGAGGCCGGTTAGACAAAATAGTTCTGTTGTGTCTACGAGTTCCCATGTCATCGCTTAACATACGCGACCTCAGTCTGCGAAGTACAGCCCTGTACATTGTGTCTTTTCGTAGAACAAGTTGCACAAATGCAGTATATAAGAGTGTTTAAGATATCTCTATCGACAATGATTGATCGTTCTCATTAAAATAGAAAGAGGGATAAGTTAAACATATTTGGAGAGGCTGAGAAGCTGAAAAAATTAGCTTCAGCTGATCACGTGCTTACTGATCGATATGCTTACCGCGCGGAACCTGTTATGCAACCAACCTCATTTCCAGTTCATTTAACTCTATAAGAGTGAATACCTGGAAACATACACGTTCCCAGAAGCCGGTTTTTAGTCCTTTGTTCTAAAGATCAATGCGCACCAGACCAGTTCAGGACGGTCCACGCCTGGAAATTTAATTCGCCCACCACCACCGCCGTCTATGATAAGTAACCAACCCATAATTTTCCCAAACCTACCAAAACCACCACCTCCTCCCCCAGGCTCTTTTCCTCCCCCCTTTTCTTTAGGTCCACCGGTTCCGCCCACAGGGTTACCACCACCTCTGGACACGCCGTATTGTGAACAAATTTCGGAACTGATCGAACATATGAGCCACCTCAGTATCATTCTGGGAGATTACAGACATCGGAAAGCTGGAAGGGTTTTCGTCGTAGATGTTGGCCCTTCGGGTAGCTGCGCACCTCCAATACTTTTAGACACTGTTGTTGAGCCGCCACATAAGTTCTTAGTCAAACTGAAGCATCTGTACGCGGAGAATAGAGATCCCTTCCCACAGCTATTCATTGTCGAAGATTTATTCTCTCTGCTGTTGGAGACTGTCGGCCAAGCATTCTGCTTCCCCAATCCAGAGATGTTCGCGCACTATATGTATGGCTCTGGACATAAGCAGTCTTCATCTTCGGACCTCCCTCATAGTGAATGGATCACATGCGACATAGAGAAGCCGTTTGCCTCCATAAATTGATATCGCCCTGTATACCGTAAAGTCGGTGCATACGGCTTAGATATTTCTGAGGGCCTTCTAGCTGTTGTTCGAGACGACTCTGACGAGCCATTTGAGGACGAAAGTACAGATACACAATCACCAAAACTGTTCTTCGGGCTTTCAGTGTCCTCCAAGGCCAACAAGAAGAAAGGTTTAAAAGGTCGATGCAGTACTTCAACTAATATCGTCCGGAACAGTATTTCCCTGTCAGTGTTGCCGGATCCCCCTGAGGACTCCGACGTGCCCGTTCCTCTGGAAAGAAAGAGCCACAGTCCATTTTTCCAACCACGGTCCGCAAACTAACGGTAAGATAAGTACCATTTTTCCAATATTATTATTTTTGTTGTTTTGTGGGACGCTTTTCTTGAGAACTAGAGTATTGGATTAGTTTGGTATGTTTCAGATGTCATAAAATGCAATTTATTCGACAAAGTCAAGCAACGTATTATCTCTCTGGCACTGCTAACTATCAATAGTTCTCCTATTACTTGATCCATTGCAGAAATTGAATTATACTTCTGAAAAGACAGGAAGAGAAACGCCGTTTCTTCCATATACTGCATTAAGAAAGCAAAGACATCCTCCAAGGCCGTTTCCGCAGCATTTATTGAAATCTTCGTGATTTTTTGACTCGATACAAACGACGAATTCCACCGCAGATGACATATGCATTGGCATATCACTCGAAGCCGATAAACACATTCCTAGCAAGTCCATACTCTAAGATCAATTGTCTGCACTTGTCAATGTTATTTGTCAGGACATAAAAGATTCTATTAGGCTGATGGGTGTAGCTTTGGATAACATCAATGTAGCGTCAATGGATGGTTACCAAATGCAAGAAAATCTAAGCATCTGGCGAATTTCAATGAGCCGCATGCAAAAGAAGCTACCGAAGCTGACTGAAGATTTTCGGAAATTTGTGACGGAAACACATCGTCCGACGGTACCTGCATCACTCGAAAGACTCATAATGGACGTCGAGAAAGAAGGAGAAATTTTTATGCAAAAGGTTGCGCGCTGCTATTCGGGCTTACAGGCGGATATGTCGTTATTAGAGAGTCGCATAGGGATTGCCCAGGTTGAAAGTGTAACGCGACTTAGGGAAGTGGCTTTCGTCTTTATCCCGCTAACCTTCGTTTGCGGAATATTCAGTATGCAAGTCATAGAAGCTGCAGCCCGGCGTTCCACTGACCACCGTCATCAAAGCAGCAGCCATAGTAAGTTCGGTAAGCTATGGTGTCAGACTTCTCGTTCGTACTGGGCCCTTTAAACGCGTTAAACGAGCCGTCTTGAATAATGTGCGGAGTATAAACGGCCTTGAGCGTAATGCTGCCATCCCTTTATCCGGATTCATCAAAGTTCTTCTCTACTGGTTATTCTGGGGCGATGGACGAACATGGGCTCTATATCTCCTTCTCAGTGCCGTCAGCCTAACAGTAGTCCCAGTAGCTCTTCTCTGGCAACGGAACAACTGGGATGTGAGCTTCAAGGCCGTTGCAACAGCTTTATCTGTTCCTTCTGGCCTAACTTTTGTTTGGATTATGAGTTCGTCGCTAAATCAGGAATCTAGTCCTTCTTGGAGCATGGGTAACTTTTTGCTCAGGTTGGGGGAAATGGCTACCCGTTCGCTCAGACGACCAAGACGCGGGTCTACAACTCAAGTATAGATTCTATTCATAGGGAAACCAAATATTATACAGCGCTAAGACAATAGGTGCCTGGCATTTTCAATTTGGTGATGCAACCTCGTGAACATCATGATTTTAACATTTCACAACGCAACAATGTAATGCGGGTTCCGAAATCGTTATAAATATAAATGGCAATCGAGGCTGCGGATGAAAATTAGCAGAGGTGGGTTTTGAACAAGCAGCATTCATAGGTGCTTAACGCCCCGGTTTAATGAGATAGAAGAACAGAGCTCGTTGAGATGAAAAGATGAATTCAGCGCCAGGCGTGGTTACTCCTCTCGCAGCTTCGTTCAAATAATTGAGAGGGATCCCTTCATCACCAATTTGCCTGTCTTCTTCTGCAGGTGGATATCCAATGCTCGAATTTTCATCTCCAACGGAACACAAGACTGGTTGCGAGTATGAAGAAGGTAGGCGTACATCCATTGAAGCTGCAAAGGAGGCATGGCGATAGCTAGACCAGAGCCTGACCAGGACTTAATTGATACCATAAATCTCTGAATAGCAACAGTGGTCAAGGCTTGAGGTAGAAGAAAAGTATTGAGATATATTTTTAAATTATATGAACCCATGAGACAGGCCTATTTGAACATTTCCGAGTTGCAAAAGCTATTGCGAAAGAGGATATAGGGGACTGTGCCCCCTTCTATCTAACGCGGGCCGTATCATAACAACCTGTCATGGAATGTGAAGGATACATATATACAGCACCTGACCTAAATAGGTCAAATACCGATTAACCATCATTGCTTGGCATCACCAACATTATAGGCTGGCATCATCGCAGATAGCTTCAGTCAACTCTTTTGCACACCTCATATCTGCAGCGACCCACAACATAACCACTCTGTTGCCCTAAGCGGCAACACTGGCAAATATGGAACAGTTACTAGTGGCATAGCTAGCTGATGAAAACCCTACCAGGTTTTACTTTGTTCAAAGAATTGATACCACATGTCCATAGACCCGGTGCACGACACTGTGTCGTCTCTAGGGGGCACTTTGAATTCTCAACCCCTCGTGAGGCCGGAGTGGCAGAGTTTTCACAATGCCCAGCCAAGAATGAAATTATCAAAATCAGAGGAACTTTCTTAAAACCCACCCGACGTACTATTTAAAGGACGGCCATACTTGCTATCCCAGTTTGATAGTACGATAGGACACCTCTGTGCTTGTGCCGCTCTGAGAGCGTGACGATGTATCGCCGCGACGAGGGCATGGAAGAATCCCGAATTTTAGGCGCTTCCTGGAGGGAAACTTTTTAAGGCCAACGCTTGTGAACAGAGTATAAGAGTTGGAGGCCTTGTTAAGGCACGTATCTAGGCTGGCAATCAAATGGAGGATTTTAAATGGCGTGGTGCTCGCAACCTCCTACGAACAAGACCACAGGCAACCTTACAATTCCATACCGAGGCTGGAAGCGTTGGGGTCACAAGGACACCAAAGGGAAGGCTTAACAAGGGGGAGGAACATGAGCTTGGTTAGTAGAGGACGGGATAGGTAGTTGCGCGGCGTCGAATTACCTTAAGACCCTCCTCTGCAAGACACGGTCGGCCCATCATCACCGAGAGGGTTATGGGCAAC
>ML993866.1:0-11492 GCA_010093945.1 Delitschia confertaspora ATCC 74209
AAAAGGGCCAAGGAAGGATAGAGAGCTTTGTAGAATTTTCTCACGGATTCCCATCCCAACGATTTTAGGTAAGCGATAGGACGGTCTTTAGAAAGGAGAAGTTGGGAAAATCTATTAAGAATTAGAGAATTAGAGAATTCGAGGTACCGAGTCTGGCGTAGGGTCAAATCTACGTCTAGTAGGGGCAGTTCCTCTATCTTTTCGTAGACACTACATATGACAAGCGTGTCTGAAGGCTCATCTCGCTTCCCCCTTATAGGTGTCAAGTGATACTGTTGCATTCTCATGGACTAAGGTTAGCTGCTGGGTGGTCCGGGAAGGTCCGTCTTCACATTCTCGCCAGATAGATGCGGAACCAGGAAAAATGGTAATAAATAGCAAGGCAATTCGCCCGATCTCTATGCTGTAATTTGGAGACGTGATTCCGCATAATTGCTGAGATATTGTATCTAGGTATGTACAGCCACGGTATTTGCAGGCCTTCTTTAGCTGGTGGTTGAGAGTATCCTGTGATAGAGGATGGATTGACTGGTGTGTAGTAAGAAGTTAAGGGATACTAGAAGATAAAAATGCGTATTGTAAATCTTACATTTAACGGTATAAGTGAAGTCCCTAGAAGTATGCGCGGAATGGTGTACGGTGAGGAAAAGGTAAAGGGTGTGGACTCCAGAAGGACACTCCTCTAAAGTCGGGTTTACATTGACCTAAAGCATTGATATTGCGTATTCATGACCCGATCCGGAACTAGGTAGCACGTAAAATTGGATGATTATTATTATAAGCATGCGCAGAAGGGAAATACGCGTAAAGGAAGAGACAGACGGGTATTGGGTTACATGCTAGTAAAGAACGAAGAAATCAAACCGAACAGAAAAACTCCGCCACACTACAAATGTCGTCATAACCAACACTATTATTCAATCTCATCCCATATAGTTCAGAACCAAAACCTACCAAAAATCCATTCCAAAATGCCCAGAATCGTTACCACCCTCAGCTCTTCGTCAAAGCATCCACCTTCGCATACAGCTCACTCGGATCCTCAAAAACATACCAAACACTCTCCGGCACGCCCTTAAACGCCTTCCTAAACCTATCCGGGTCGTTCTTGTGTTCTTCATCCATTCCCGCTACGCCCTTGACTTTGCGGATATAAATGGCCCCGATCCATCCGGGATGCTTCCTGTACATTTCACCGTACGATTCAGGGTCCGTTTGCGTGCTATCCCCAATACAAATGAACTTTCTGCGAGGGAGCCATTCATGAATCTTCCTCATCCGATCGACTTTGTAGGCTTGCGTGCCTTGGTTTAGATTGGCGAAGAACCCCGCGAAATTCATCCACGACGCCTCCCTTAAAATCATTGTTCCCGGCGGGTAATACAGACTGCGGAATCCATGCAGAAACGGATAAAGATTGTACGGCGAAGCGGAGAGATAAAACCATGCAGGATTATCCAATGCCTGCGTCATATGTTTATACAACTCCGGCATTCCCTTGATCGGTTCCGGCTCTTCGACAAAAGTCGTTTTAAGGATGCCGATGGGGTCTGCGGTCAGTGTTTTCTTGATCGTGTCATCCACATCGGAGATGATGGCCCAGCCAGTGGGGGAGGCGAAGATGGTGGATGAGGGGGTGGCGTCTGCGTTGATGGCTTTCAGAGTGAGAGTTTGTTTGTCGGAGTAGTTGGTGCCGGGGAAGGTGAGCGCGTCGGAGCTGATGCCGTCGCGGGTGGAGGGGCCGAGGCGAGTGGAAACGCCAGCAAGGTCGATGTTGACGGAGTGCGCGGGCAGGATGCTGTCGAGCAGCGGTTGCACGCGTTCGGCGATGGTGTCTTCGGCTTTGTCACCTTTTGCAAGGCCGACTTTCTCACTGATCCAGGCGACTATTTCGCTGGTATCCTTTCCGGTGTCCTTGCGGAAATAGGCTGCGACGAACTCAGCCTTCCATCTTCCGAAGTTGTTCTGGTAGGCAGTGTTGTCGAAGAGCCATACCACGTCAGTTTTCGGGTCTACGGTGGTGTAGAAAGGATTGCGCGATCCAAGGTACGAGGACAGATTGTCCTTGAACGAGAAACGGAAGCGGTTTGCGAAGACAGGCATGGTGCATTCTTTGTCGAATTCTTTGAAGTTTCCACTTGCTCCCGATATCTTGTCCTCTTTATTCTCCTGGAATTTCTGCTTGGCCTGGGAGGCCATGACAGTGGCAGGTTCAACTGACATTTTGAAGGTTCGCTGAAAGGTATGACAATGGAAGAGTTGTGATGTATGTCTAAGGTGGGGTGTAGGTCAGAGGGAGCATGTTTCGCACGAGGGAAGTAGTGCGAAGGGAGAGGCGTTAAAGGCATGTTTGGGGCCTAGCTATTCAAGGTACAGGTGATTGCTGGAGCGTTTCATGGTTGCAACAGCTGCCGGTGACGTCTGACTCGATGATCTCCGCTTGGCAAGCCGTCTGTCAGTGGCTGTGTGAAGCACGAGCTACGCCACAACTGAATCATCTCGTACGGCTTGTTTTTTGACTTTAAAGGACCTTATATTGACAGCGATGTGCAAGAGAAGGACAGAAACTGTGCCTGGAGAGAGCATCCGAGCGTACCGAATACGTAATTTCAGTGCCTGAAGAACTGCCAGACAAGGCGTAGGGGGGGGATACATTTGGACGTGCTGGGGGTTGAAAGATAGAAATAGAACAATAAACGGCAGAGCTGAAGTTCAGAAACACTTACCTGTCCCTTACCTTGGGATAGTTGGAAAAGAAGTACGAATATTTCTTGGCTTTGACTAGGCGCAGGCAATATTATGGAAGTTTGCGCAAGTCTTTGATGGATATGGTGAAGAAGTTCATACTGCAATAATTAATAGAATGCTGATTGGTTGCCAGTGTGCGAGTGGTATTCCTTGAAGCTAAGATGGGGTTGTGAACGCGTAAACATCATCATAAAGAAGATGCGTTCTAAACATGGAAAGAAGAAATAACAAATAGAACCAGAAGAGTTCCTTGTCTATTCTCAGCGGTGGTACGCGGCCAGTTGATGAAGCTCTGGTGGTAGTGATGGTAGTGATGGTAGTGACGGTAGTGATGGTGGTGGTGATGGTGGTGTTGGTGTTAAGAGCTCCGTTTCCTGGGTGTTCGCGGGCAGTGCAAACCTCCGCATTTTATAGACCGTGCACGCGGAAACTAAACGCTGCTAGACCCCAACTTTTGAGGCCCCTCGAAGCTCAAGGCATCCACGACTTTCTGTTTGGTTTCTCCATACAACAAGTACATCACCTCTCCCAGCTTTATTCCTCCTTCGCAAACTTCTGAAGACCAGCGCTTCGTCGACCTTAAAGCTGCATCCTGAGCTTAAAGCTGCCTTCTGAGGCCACTGGCTCTGTCTGCTGACACCCTCGCCCGAAACCCTTCCTCGCGATTCGCATCCTACCATGGTGCTCAAGAAAAGATTCACCAATTTATTGGGCAAGCGACCTGGTAATATCCTGGATCTCAAGACGAGGCTCGAAATAGAGCTGACAAATTGTGCTACTCACAGATCATGATATCGAAACATCGCCCACTGCGGATACGCCTGAAGCCAATGTCGTGAGAGCAGTGGTACGCTATACTGTGTATGCTGCAATGCATAGACACTGATGGGGAACAATAGACAACTTTCTGTGAGTCTGGCGGTGCGAACACGGTATGTTCTTCGCTTCAAGAGCTCCATGTCATGGACGCTGACAAATTTCAGGGAGAAGAAGTCCTCCATCTCCCAACCATCGTCGAATCCTCCGTCGCAAGCCCCGTTGCTGCTGCCGCTGCATGCAATCAAATCCGCAAATTTCTCTCCAAAGCCAATTACAGCCGTCCTCATATACAGTACAATGCTGTCATGTTGATTCGAATATTGGCGGACAATCCTGGCCCATCTTTCACCAAAAACATGGACAAGAACTTCGCCGATACGGTTAAACACCTTCTGAGAGAGGGAAAAGACCCAAGCGTCGCGCAGCTTCTCCGCGAAACCCTCGAGGCAATGGAACGAGACAAAGCGCATGATACCAACTTGAATGCCCTCTTCATTATGTGGAGAAAAGAGAAGACGCTTATGGCTCAAGCTGCGAAGCAATTCCAATCCAAAAACTATCCTCTCAACGCGCCTGCGTGGAGTGCAGTTCGTGTGCAAACCCATCATACTCCATCGGTGCAACGTCAATTGCCTCCCCCAGTCGAGCTTGCCGGGCGCATAGAAGAAGCCCGTACTTCAGCGAAGCTACTTCTCCAACTTGTACAATCATGTCCACAACATGAACTTCTCATGAACGAGCTTGTGAAAGAGTTCTCGGAACGATGCATGGTTGCTCAGCGCAGTATACAGGGCTACGTCAATTGCGATAATCCGCCTCCGGACGATGAGACCATGCTCAACTTGATTGAGACGAACGAACAGCTCTCGCTTGCCCTTTCGAAGCACCAACGTGCCGTACTTCAGGCTCGCCGTGGACAGGGACCGTCACCCTCTCCTTCTGGAAGCAACTTGCTTGCAAATCATCCCCCACCTGCTGTACCAGGGCCCAGCCCACCCTATGGGACTTATACTTCACCGTCACAATCACCGCCTCCTAGCACAGGGCTGCCACCTATAGATTTCTCCTCACAAAGCCTTTCAGCATCCCCCCCTGAAAAGAATGATCCTCTTCTCCTTCCTCCGACGCTTCGGGCTGGAACCGGAATGAAAGCCAACGGCGCTGGGCCTGTCAACCAAGATGACGATCCATTTGGAGACCACCACTCGCAAGGTTACGCGCCTCCTACGACCACTCGGCCAAGCCTGGGTGTAAACGGTGACGGAGCAGCGCCGACACCTTCTTACCTCCATCGTCAAGAGAGCTCAGCCAATCATCTCACCATGCATGGCGGCGTGCCACAGCAGCCGCTGACTGAAGGAGATGAATATGCACGTGATCATCTCGTCAGCAATGGTCGCCCGAGAACGCCCGAGCAGACGAGACGTCCGGAAAGCGATGTTTCGCCTGTCGCTGAGAGGGGTGCTGTTACATATCGGTATTAGATGGGGGAAGGGAGAGGAGGAGGAGAGGAGGGAGTGGGTGGTTGGGTTTCTGTGATATCTGCCTGTTCACATGTTGATTGTTTGCCTTGAAGTGGATACCTGTGTCCTGTGTCTATTGTCATGTCTATACCTGTGGCTCGTTTTCCAGTAGTATGCTGGAAAGAGTTTTTTTACATTATATTTCAGGCTACCTTACTGTCGACTTGCACATACTTTTTGGCTCCAGGAGCACGGCCGAGGTCTCATAATCATAAACGTAGATTATTCTATCCGATTTCCAATATTAGCCCACTCTCGGGCGACTTCTGGTCCGCAGTCACTCGCATTAATCAGGCCCGCGCTATCCCCCACAGACATCCATGAACGCGAGAAGCTTGTACTCTATATACTCTCTTCAGTATCCAATAATGTGAAGGATTAGTAATATGGCTGCGTGAATAGAGAGAAAAGCAAAATGCCAGATCCCTGCTCCGCTTCCCGAGCCGTCGCGTACACACAGTAGGGCGCTGACGTCTGAAGGGGGAGGGGCCGGAACCGGATGAATGCCCCACCATCCCACCAACAACCTTGAACTTTTCAATGATGACCCTTTGACTACAAAACCTTACTCTTTCCCCTCCTACGTCCGCTTTTCTTCTCCATGGCCTCTGCTCTGCCTCACCCCCCTGAAAGCCTTCCATGGCTCAATCTTTCCCTCAATGCGTCGACACGGTGATTATTGGTAACCAAACCCTCCCAGCCTTCTCCTCCACGGTAATTGGAACCACAGCTTATAAATCAAATAGGTAACGGCCCCTCGGCACTCATCCTATCTTATATCCTTCATGGGCATATTCCCTATTATATTGGGGGACATCAAGATGCCCTCCTCAACTCGAAACTTTCCAAGAACCCGGATTTGTTGCGATTGACACCGGACCTTTATGCGCACTTCCTTTCAAGTCTGCGTTACTCGACGCAAGCGCTTCCGATCAATACACTACTAGATACCCTCATCCGACCCAATGCGGATACTGAGATCAACCCGAAATCGTGTATAGAATGGAGATATGAACCTGAAAAGGCTATATCCCACGTTGTGATCGGGGAAACGGGAGCGGGAGGGCAGTGGGCGGAGAAATCGGTTTCGCCTAGTGATGATATTGGTACTCTGAGCTATGCGGAATTGCTCTCGCTCCCTGGATACTCTTATTCGGAGCATTTGGAACAGATCGGTCACCAAGGGCAATGTGACTTCGTGCGGCCGACAAGGGCGGAGGCAGCTGAGTATTTCAAGGTTTACCCACAGGCTGTCGGGATATCGGATGCCATATATACCTCTGTTACAGTCGACAATGTCTCGAGGACATCTGACGGCTTCCTAATTGGATCGCATGGTATTTCATGTAATCATCTGGTGTTGGCGTCAGGAATATTCGCCAAGAATATCCCGCCTCCACCCCTACTCACCCCGCTGGCCTCACTGGATTGTGCTTCAGATCCGTTGCTTGTTATCGGGTCTGGTTTTTCGGCTGCTGATATTATTATTTCCACACCTCCGGGACGAAAGATCATTCACCTCTTCCGGTGGGCTCCTGATATCCGTCCCTCGCCTCTACATGGATGCCACCATACCGCATATCCGGAATACGCGACAATCTACAGACAAATGAAGATAGCAGTCAACGCATCGAATAAGAAGTCGCTTGCGAGAACTCCGTTGATGCCCCGGAAGTCTAACCCCTTTTTCTCCAGCCGTGACTGGGCTTCAACTTACGAAGGTCTACCGAATGCGGAGATCGAGTCGGTATCCCTCTCGCCGGACTCTGGTTCCGCAACCGTGATAATCCGCCTAGAATCTGGAACCACTATAACCCGCACTATCGGCGGCCTAAAATACGTAGTCGGAAGACGAGGGAGCTTATCCTACCTCTCTCCAGAACTACTAATCGAAATCCTGGGCCACAGCGCCACTACAACCGATTTCTCCTCTCCAGCCCTAATATCCGGTCGCACCCTCCGCTCCAAAGCCGAGTCCTCCCTTGAGGTTGCAAAGAACGTCTTCATCATCGGTAGCCTAGCCGGCGACTCCCTAGTCCGGCACGCCGTAGGCGGGTGTGTTTACGCCGCTGGACGGATCATGGGTTCTATCCCGTCCACCTTTTCCTCTGTTTCATCTCCAGCGCATGACCACACGCAAGACCAGCCTTGCTCGTTGACATCTTCCCGTTGCTCCACGCCCGTGTCGGCGCCCCCTTCGAATGGATATTTTACCCGTCAAATCTCGCCTGTCCAATCCGGGAAACAAAGCCCGGCGATCCCGGCGAATGGGCATGAGGACTTGCATCTTGACCGCCGGAAACTATTCCGTGCGATTGAAGTTGCGGAACAGGAGAATCGGGTTTGGGGCGAGTCGGGATGGTGGGCTGGAGGTTTTATGGGGGCCAGGGGGGAGGATAGATAAGATTGGATCATGAGGGCACATTGTTAGATGGATAGAACTGCATTCGATAGATTACTAATCATCCTCCAAATTGACTTAACGCGCACAAATCATCGCATCACTTTCACTGCTGTGCACTCCTCTTTCGCTGTTCGAACGTGGCCTTAGACATCTTAACTCTCTCAGGATATTTTTCATTTACAAAAAAAAAATTAAAAAGAAGAGAAGAGAAAAGGAAAAAAGGTGTCGCACGCTGGTTGGAACTCACTAACATCCCCCTTCGCAAAAAAAGGAAGAAGACGCTAAGTCAACACATAAGGCTAGGCTTCAGCCTTACTAGCAATGGAAGAATAATTGAAAGTTAGCCTTTTTGACATCACCTGCCGTCCGCCCCTAAAAATTTCGTACATTGCTGGATAATGAAGTCAATTTACACCACGGATAACAGGAGATCTAGAAGGCCCTACGTCGATAGTCTATGGTATCTTAATGGCAGAGAACGTACCCTATCCACTCCGCTCCTCATAACCCTTCTTCACTTCTTTACTACTCCTTCCCCGCCTCTCTCCTGTACTGTACAATCCCAACACCCTAGAATCTTCGAAAGAGTGCTACCAGATATAGACTCCGCAGATCCAGGTCCTTCTTCCGAGGAATTTGAATATAATACAGTTGCAATTGCACTAACGTCTTTCACCCCAGAGCGCGCCAGTAGAGCACTGAAATCGAACTTCAACAGTAAAATAATCCACAACGCTGCCATGAATTTGCACAACTCTACGCTATCTAGGATCCTTAGACGCTAATTGTTCTACTACACATGTTCGCACATAACGTCCTGGCCTGCTGAAGTTCCTGCAGAGCCTTTTCTTCGCCGGGCTACTACTTGCACTTCCTGCGCAGGGAACTCTCCGGCACCCCCTTCCCCACCAGCGCTCTTCCTAGCAATCAGGTATACAGAATCACCTATTATGATTGATCACCCGGTCTATATAATATTTCTTTTACAGGTCTTACGCTTCGTTCTCAGTGTATTTGCTGCTGACACGGCGTCACCTGCGAAGATAACATACGGTGGGAGCAGCCACCCTATTTTTTGATAGCCTGTATGAAGATGACCCGGGTACGATTACCTGCTTCAATAACCTTCCGCCGGCCAGTAGAGCGTCTCCCAGTACCATTTATCACCATATCCGACTGTATCACCCCTATGAAAAAGCCAGTCATCCAAGTTGTATGCATCTTTGCCATTGATGTCGTATATCGCCTTCATCGCATGCTAAAGCTGAAACCAGTGGGCAATTATCACAAGATCCTTGTTCAGTGCTCGCTGTCGACCACATGCACGACTGAGACCATTACTAACCTCCTTCTGGCGGTTAATAAGCCCATCTGGCCAGATCTTGCCCATAGGCTTCTGTTGACGCGCGTCCAGTAGGTTAACAGCCATTGCGCGTAACTGAAGCTTCGTAAAGGAAAATCCTCGTTCCCCAAGATCGAGTATACGCTTAATAATTGCTCGCTATTCTAGGGAAGTTGAGAATCTTTGAATCGAACTTGCACTCGGTGCATGAAGAGGTGTTCTTGAGGGGGTGGCGGATCGAGTCCCTAGAGACATTACATAGCTCTGCAGCCTCTCGCTAGTCGACTGACGCGTTGCGTTTGACTGCTTGGGTGGCTAGCAATATATGTGTTTGGATTCGGGATGAGGTAATGTTAAGACATCGCGCCGTGAAGTTGAGGTGTCGCGTTTGAGTGCTCTGTCGGCGTGCTTGGTGGTGAAACATGTTACTACGAGCTCTGGTTGTTTTTTTCTAAAGAAATGTGTTTATAGACCGTGAATAGTGAAACCACTGACTTTAGTACAAGGTAAGTAGCAGGAATAGAGGAAATGTAGAGGAGAGGTGTGAAAGGAATAGAGTGGTAAGGTGGGTTGGATCATGGAGGATTCGCTGGAACGCGAGACATGGGGGTTCTAGGCTATTCCTTGTCACTTTGGATTTTTTGGGAGGATAAGTTTATTTTGAAATCATATGTGGGTTTTTTGGTTCGACGGAACGGCTTTTGTAATTTATAGCCGTGCTGCAATCAGTAAGCTTAGTAAGCAAATGTGAATGATGGGTGGACTTTCGAAGGTTATGTTAATATATTGTAACAAGGTTTAGTTTGAGTATAGCTATTTAGATTTTGCTCCTGAGTGGTATATCTATATAAAGAGACATAATATAAGTCGCATCAAGGCCGACCTTTTGCACCAATTATTCTCGGCGTTCGACACGACCATGGGGGACTTTCGCGAGGTTTTTCTTAATAAAAATGTGGAAAGTAACGAAATAGGCCAACAACGAGCCGTACCATTTCTATTTCCCTTTCAAATCCACTCTTAAACTCCTCCCTCCCTCGTCTCAAAATAGCAGAAAAGAAAACACCGGCTTGCGCAACCCCTTCCGCCCAAAATACATCCGTAGGAGACTCAGAGGCGCCGTCGCCGTGCCGCATGGATTTAGATCAATGGCAACATACTTCGCGTCATCCGCCCTCATGACATCGACGCCGAGCCCCCTGAAATACCTTTTGGAGTGGCTGTACGCCGCGACTTGCGCGATGAGGGGGGCGTATTGGGGCGCAAGGCTGTCTTACTGGGGGTAAGAGATATAGCTGCCAATTTACCGTCTGTTTGTGTCGACGAGCTGATTACAGCAGGTGAGTAAGACAGAGCGTCTCGCGTTGATGATGAAGAGAGATAGGGTGACCGTGAAACTGGGCAGCATTATTTGGAGAATGAGGCTGCTGGGTTTGAAGTGGCTGTTGGAGGGTGTTCGGTTATGGGGGTGCGGTGGAGTTTGGTGGATAGGGTGGAGAGAGTTGCGTATTTTGAGGAGGGGCAGAACAGGACGAATGCCGCTTGGCTTCCGGGTGATTGCTGCATTTTTATTACGAAGAAACAGGGACGTCACTGAATGGGTTTGAGACTGCGGAATATCTCTGCGTTCATGGCTTCTGAGGCTTGAATCTGGGGAGGATGGATTTGCGCATTGATAATTTCCGTTGCGTGCGTTGCTACACCGGAAAGATCTAGTGTCAGCTGCGACTGGCGCTTATAATGCGTTTCAAAGTCTACAATAAGAGGGTGGTGAGCCATAAAGTTCGGAGGGGAGAGTATAACGGCCTGTTCGTCATCCTGAGCCCCATATAAGCGGGACTTTGGACGAACTTGACTGTCGAGCGTTAGACCGCAGTCAGCTATAGTTTTACATTCTAGCTCCCCTTTGACGGAGACGTTCCCAAACAAGAGGGTGGCCTCCTTTTGCAGCTGCCTGGAGTGCTGTTATTCCACCACTTCTAGCAGCGATAGCATTGACATCAGCCTTCTCTTGAATCAGGCGTTCAACTACTGCAAGATGACCTCCTTCTGCCGCTGCCTGAAGTGCTGTTCTGCCACAGTCAGCGGCAGCTGCATTGACATCAGCTTTCTCTTGAAGCAGCCGTTCAACTACTGCAAGATGACCTCCTTCTGCTGCTGCCTGCAGTGCTGTCATCCCACTATATTCAGCAGCAGCAGCATTGACATTGGCCTTCTTTTGAAGCAGAAAGTTCACTATTGCAAAATGACCTCCTTCTGCCGCTGCCTGGAGTGCTGTTATTCCACCACTTCTAGAAGCGACAGCATTGACATCAGCCTTCTCTTTAATCAGCCGTTCAACTACTGCAAGATGACCTCCTTCTGCCGCTGCTTGAAGCGCTGTTCTTCCATTATATCCAGCAGCGGTAGCATTTACATTAGCCTTCTCTTGAATCAGCCTTTCAACTACTGCAAGATAACCTCCTTCTGCCGCTGCTTGCAGCGCTGTTCTTCCACTATATCCAGCAGCAGCATTGACATCAGCCTTTTCTTGAATCAGGTGCTCAACTACCGTAAGATGACCTCCTTCTGCCGCTGCCTGCAGTGCTGTTCTTCCGCTATATTCAGCAGCAGCAGCATTGACATTGGCCTTCTCTTGAAGTAGCCGTTCAACTAC